>OZ025873.1:5008521-5108521 GCA_964019415.1 Ianthella basta | reverse complement strand
TTGACTTCTATTGACTTCCTAGAGACCAAGGACTGTGCATGCAGAACCAATTGCAATTAATACCATGCATGGAATCTTTGGCATTCACATACAAAATAAGCCTGTGAGTTGTACACTTTGAAGACATCTGAGTGGCTAGGCATTATGTATTGTTAATTTTTGGAACAACTCTTAGCCAGTCAGCAGGGAGGGTACTTGTGTACAAATCAAATCAAACCTTTGGATCCCTATCCAGGGGTCCTCATTCATGATATCTCTGTTAATATCACTGAGTTCACAAGACTAATCAGGGTTATTCTCGAATTTTTGAATTTGTGTCGTAACTTACATTAATTTAGTGTTCAGCCCTCATTATTTTACCCTGTTACATGCACTATCCTAAGATATCTCTTTGCTGTATAAGGTGACCACTGGTAGCTACTGTGAATATCACGGATCAGTGATATCACTGAGCTACCACTGGTCACCTTATACCGCAAGAAGATATTTTAGAAGAGTGTTAAAGGGTAAATGATGGCTAAATTGACATGGAAGTTAAGATATATATACATGCAAAGTGGCAATTCAAGAATACTCATGATCTTGTGAACTCATCATGAGATAGAATTTTGAATTATTATGAATACTGACAAAATTAATGCAAAATAAAAATTCTATGGTGGTCATCATTGACTGACTAAATGGGTCAAGCTAACTTCCTGATTGTTCACATTGTCATCACATCTATCTAATGTGTGTGTGAGAGAGAGAGTGTGTCTTATGTACATGTGTACCAACTAAATCAGACGTTGTGCTCGTTGCGTCTATTTAGGAATGTGCCTGATAAAATGGCACCTCCTATCTTAGTGAGGTGCAGTACCTGCCACAGACATCACTGCCTATAACTTCTTCAATGTGTCTACACTGTAAACTGAAGAACCCACTCTGACCATTACTTCTACAGTTAGCTCAAGGGTGCATGTGGATCTAGAAAATTTTGTGACTACTTTCCATGTAAAGTATATAGCATATATCTCTACTACGTACATGGTGCAAGTTAGCTACCATCATGCACACTACTATCCAACAAAACGTATAATTATGCCATGTTCTAAAGGAAACAGTAAGGTGCAGTTCAGCTATAATTATACAAAAATCAATCTTCGGAAATTGTCAGCTAACCTCATGCAACATGGATGCATGGTAGCAAAGTCATTCATTATCTCGTCAGTGTGATTGTCTATAGTGTTGGTGAATGTGCATAAGTGCAAATCCTGTAAGTCTGTCCTCTTCCATTGTGCTACAATAGGGTGTTTTAAGATGATGTAATGAAGAAAAGCAGCGTTTTACTTCACATATTGCTGCTGGTAGTAATGCTAAAATGCTGAGAAGATGGTAGATGCTTGGAAAATTTCTGGCTCTGTTACCATCGGGTAGAAGCAATGGTGTTTGGCACTGCACCAGGTTTATTAAACATTCTCTTCAGATGGAGTTACATTTATGTGCTTGCTAACAGTAGCTTCAAGGTGCTGCAGTATTAGTACCTTACAGTGCTTGTGCCACTTGACAGCCCACAGCTGAGACCATACAAATTCAAAGCACTAATTCAGATGGCTTCAATGCAGTCATTTGTTCTGTATAGATGGTTGAAACTACTATAGTGAAAGGTATATAAAGAGAGTGATTGGCTATATATCTTGTTTTTGGTTATGTGGTGTGAATACCAGTCAGAGCCTAAGGTGAGGAGAGTGAGCTAGGACATGATCGCACAAAGCCAGTACAAGCGCAGGCACTTCAAGTGATTCTGCAGGCACATCCTGGGATGTGTTCGTCAGTGTACTCACTGGCTAATGGGAGGCTCTGATCTACCAGTTGCTGCCTTTCTGTGCTACGTTTGTCTTCAAATGACTGAGAAAAGCAGCTGCAGAAATGCCAGTGGTGCTGGTAGTAGTCCATTGCTTGCCCTTATGCAAGACCAAGCACACAAACTTAGGCTGGTGCCTGGTGCCAAACCTTTGCTCCTCTCTGAAGATTCTGCATCAGGTGGATGGACCCATGCTTTTGCCAGCCCTGAGGCTTTGCTGGAATTGCCAAGGCAGGGAAAGTTGCTGCTAATTATAAGTTCAGTTGTAGTTAGTTAATAGTCTTGTAGCTGTGGTGATTGAAGAAGCTCACTGCAAAGTGAAATGGTGAGCCTGTGCATAATTTATAACATTCAGCATTTTCAAGTCTTCAATTTCATGAGCTTCTCTGTGTACAAGGGGATATAGGCTCTGTGTTTAGAAAAGTGGTATGGATAAGGTACATACTACTCTACGTACACTACACACATCCACTTCCTCACCCACCCACCTACCTACACATGACCATTCCCGCTTACACCCCACTCTCTCACACCCTCATGGAGGCTACAGGGATGCAGTGGGATGAAACATGCACAGTGGCTTAGTTAGCTACAGCAAATGAATATAAAACACCTTATCATTGCATGCAGGCCATTGTATCAGAATTGTATCAAAGGCATTCTGGATTTATTCTCCTTCAAAAATTGTTCTTTCAGTACATATATATTATGTAGCTGACACCTAACATTAGACTATATTATTATTATAGCTATGACTCCACATCTAGCACTTCTCCTGACACTATTAGAACTTTTAGGTAACATGCATGTGGCATTGAGCCATGGTACTCATTCAAAGTATCCAACCTGTTAGTGCATCACTTGCAGGTATAGCTACAGCACACAATTTGAAGCAATGCATGTGTGTGTGTGTGTGTGTGTGTGTGTGTGTGTGTGTGTGTGTGTGTGTGTGTGTGTGTGTGTGTGTGTGTGTGTGTGTGTGTGTGTGTGTGTGTGTGTGCGTGTGTGTGTGTGTACACATTCTTGTGGAGGTAAGTGTGCACGGGTGGGCAGGTTGCTTCAAAGCAGAACTGTTGACTTTTTGCCACCGGTAATATATTATGGCTTTTTCTCCATACAACCAAATGCATACATTCGCTATACAGTATCACTGGCTCACACACAGTATCAGTATCGCACACACAGTAATCATTATCAGGCAGGCAATCTATGATATGTAGCCAATGAATGGCCATATTCCACCTTCATATATTGCCTGTAAAGTAGTATTTCTTAGCCTCATAGGGACACACATGCTGTACACAATAGCATCAGAATTTGTATTGCATTATAAATGTGTAAAGCAATGCAGATACATAGATATACAATTGTGGCATTGAGTGATTAGCAGATTATAGTGCAATTATATAAATTCATGCATATTATAGTTCTGAAGTGTGCATATGTACTGATATATTATGTGCATGTGCATATATGTGCATTGTATCGAAATGATATTCATGAGGCATGAGGTATAGTTCACTCTGGGTATCTATATATACATACGTATATAACTAGCAGGACTGCCATTGGATCAGGGTCACTGTAGAGCTAGGTGTGGCAGCAGGATGGGAAAGGAGTACATCCTGGACTGGCACAGGGCACAAGGGAGGGATCTTCTCCTCGATCAATTTGTGATTCACCCCACACCATGTCAGCATTAAACTGGTCTTTCAACTGAAGGGCAAAAGGCAATGAAGGCATAGTCAACATGTGTGAGAGGCTGTGTAATTATTGTTCACAATGTCTATGCACATTTTGTAATATTATACTATGATAAATTCTAACAAAGTCATTGAACCTGGTGCATTCATACTTGCTCATGCCATGTCATTATAAGTACGTATACTCGTAAAAACAGTAGATTTGAGCACACCACAATCTGTGCATCCTAGGCATACATGAATAGTAATAATACCGTATGCAGTACAGGCTTATGTGATGTAGATCAAAGTTTTGGTTTCAGTGTGGCACTATGTTTGACTTGGCATTCTGGAAATATAAGCCTAATTCCACATAATCAGTGCAAAGCCATCGATGTTTTGACCAACTCTAGATCTTACTCGACTGCAGGTCTGCTCTTAAGATAAAGTGTCAGTTTTGGTGGGAAAGGTGCAGCAGAACAGTGGAGGTAGCTGAAAAATCTATTTCAGATGAACACACCAGCAATGAGATGGACTCCATTTGAGTGTCCTTCAGTTCTTAATATAGTTAATGTCAAGATGAATGGAGTAGTCATGATACGTAACACTATAAAATTATGTAAACCAGTCCACAATACCTCTGTGATGACACTGATAGTTTGGTTGTACACTGGGTCAGCTGGAGAGAGTGCGTACACCTCACTGGCATCACGATAGAGGTCAAACAGCAAAGGAGGGTCTTGCACAGTCCTGGCATTGCTAACACGGCAGTCAAGGTCAGGGTACACATCTGAAGTTAGAGGAGACCTGCAAGGAATGCAAGCAACTAATCATAGCATCTTTCACATAGTCCAATCACTAATACATGTTAATATGTCACTTGTGCATACTTAACATATTTCATGATCACTAGTGTAATGATACAGAATGTAAAGGTAAGTCTAGTAGCTGGCTTTAATGAAGTAGCAACTGACATCTTCTTTCTTCTCTGCGAGGTTACCTAACAGAGCTGTCTCGCATTTTGTTGGTGCATACCAGAAGAAAATTGTTGATTACAGTATGAGGAATCCATTTTTTCACAATATAAGGACAGGCTACTTGAATGGGGATGCTACTTAAATGTAAAATGTAATTTCTTCAGAAGCACTTTGAAAACAGAATCTATATATAGATTATTGTTGAGGAACTGGTATCTACAGTTAACCTGTGCTTCACTTTCCATATACACACATGCAAGGGACAAAATCCAGCTTCAAGTACTACTTTGAACAACAAGTAGGTAATAGTTATTGAAACCACTTATAATGCACTCACCCTTGAGTGAAAAAGTGTGCTTTATATTGCTGATAACGTAGTGCATTTACACCTTCTGTCTCATCAGGAAAAACAGTATAGTAATGAATTTCCTTCCTGGAGCTCTGTGTCAAAGATAAAAGTGCAGTGTAATTAACCTTTAAATTTAATCCCATGCAATGTATCTTGTGCTACCATTAATTGCATGTCTTGTCAACTTGCTCTTGCAGTAATGTACTGGTACTACGTATGTGCATTTGTAGACTGCATGGTATTCATTTTGTGCCTGTGTCCAAAGGTATTTATCAATTATTTACCACTCTCACCTTCTTTCCTTCAAACAGGATGGGACTCATGTCGTAGCCATCCAGAACGACTCCTTGTTTAGGTTCCACACCAACCAGGTTCAGGATTGTAGGGAGGAGATCTAATGTAGAGGCCATCTGGGACAAGAGAGAGGCACTGTATTCATTGCTGCTTAAGTTAATACATAATTTAAGGTATAGCCACAGCACACCTCGACTGTTTTCCCAGGCTTGATCATTCTGGGCCACCATGCTATTCCTGGTTCTCTGAAACCACCTTCATATGTGCTCCCCTTTCCACATTTGAGGAGACCTGGAATTCCACCTCGCACTTCTCGTGTCAATGCAGGCCTACAGAAAGATGGAACACACTAACCCCATGTCTGACTTTGTCATGTTCCAGACCCTTTAGCTAACCCATTGTCTGAGGTGAAGAAGACAAAGGTGTTCTTGTCAACTCTAGCTTCCTTCAAGGCCGCCATGATCCTACCAACTGTACCGTCCAACTGACTCTGTATGGAAAGGGTATGTTTCAAAAAGAATAATTATAGTGACATAAATAGGATGACATAGCTACACGACTCAGTTTATTTCCATGTCCACCTACAAGTTACCCCATGCTGACTTACCATAGCATCTCCATATCTTCCCATAATGCTACTATTAGTGAATCTCTCTCCTGCATACTGAGGATAGTGGGGATGCTGAGAAGCCATGTACAAGAAAAATGGCTTCCTTTTTGCTGAACGGAGAGAGAGAATAGTGAATGCACATGCAGTTACATCTTAGCAGTTAACAATAACAGTCATAATCTTTACCAGGTAAGTACCATTCTTACCTGATTCCCTCCTGATGAAGTTTGTGGCTGCATTGGCATACTTGTCATGCAGCGTGACGAGGCTGACAGGTTGCTCAATGATTGCAGTATTCTTGTAAAGTGGACAGGGTGGATTTGATGGGTCTAGGGCAATTATACAAAATGCAATATTTATTAATATTATACCAATGGTATGCACATGTATGGCAATACTAACAGGACTATCCATCTTCTAGCTGCAGCAGTTTGCCATGCACTTTGTCATACTCTATAGATACTGACTTTATTATGTACTACAGAATGAATTGCTTAATGTAGAGCTCATGCAATGTAGAGGGATTGAGACAAAGACACATGCACATACACGACTTGCAACTCAAGTGATTATGCTCTGCAATTCACTTACTGCTACTGCAAGTATCAAAGCAAGATGTGTTGGGATAGAAGCAAGTAGTACAGGGACAACTGCTGTGGGAGTAGGGGACACCCTGGAAGAGGGCAGGCAAAGAGTGACATAACACATAAATTAATGTTTCAAGCAGATAAGGTCATAAAGTGTGCGAAGTGGTGTTATGTACATAGTTCTCATAAAAGTGTTTTGGTTGTAAGTTGTGTACAGCAAATATATGAAGCTTTTGGAAGCTTTATATAGTTTGTGCCTTTCTTAACAGTTTGGTTTAACAGAGTATGCACAACAGTACAGTATGATTGTATACAAACATAGTGCTATGTGGGTTTAAAGAATGATAAGTTTCATACTCAAATACGTCACTGTTATGACATTATCCAACTAAATGTTTGACTTTTTATACAAGTTCACTGACAAAATGGGAGCTCGCTCAATTATGTGCACCTGTGCCATTCTTCAGCTATATCAGCTATCACCTCTCCTGCATGCAATGTCTTGCATCACAAGATTAAACTTGCTGTAATTCTTATACTATTGGAGATTTGGGTGTTTAAGAAGCACATAGTCTGTAATATATAAGCCACAACCAAGCATTGGGCAGCTACATATATATAGTAAAACATTCAGTAATATCAAATCTTGGTCTTTTGAATTTGTGAGTACTTCCAATGATGCAGTAAAGACAAGCATTTATGCTAGTTAACAAACCTATGTAAGAATTAGCCTTTTAAATTCATTTGCTTGAAAAGGCCCACTCTTTGAAATTATGTTGTGAACCATGCAGCAGAGCTGAGCGGAATAATACAACTATTTTGCATAGCCAAGTACACAGCTCGGCTTGATGTACTTCTTACCAGATAGTAATCAAATCCCTGGTTAGTTGGGAGATGTTCTCCATTGCGACCAACCCCCAAGTGCCACTTGCCAACAATGGCAGTGCTGTAGCCAGCTTGCTTGACATACTCTGCTATTGTGGTCTCATTCTGTGGAAGACCTGTACAAGGAATTTAAAGTACACATACAGAAATGCATATGGCTAACATTCTTGTCGCCTTAAGTTTTTGAAAGATAATGGTATGCATGAAGAAAGGCACAATACCTCCTATACTGGATGGTACAAATACTCCAGGGTACACACCAGACCTCGTGTGGTACCTCCCTGTCAAAAGGGCTGCCCTGCACATCAACAACAGAGGGGGACATGATGGCAGATGATTCACATCACATGAATGCATGGAGATACTACATATGTGCCACAGTGTCGACACATAGCTACTGTAGTTAACTGTTTGTCTGCATGGTGAATATGTGGAACAAAGGAAACTCACCTTGATGGGGTGCATGATGGGCTAGCAGCATAAAAGTCTGTAAATCTCAGACCCTCTTTTGCCATTGCATCAATATTTGGAGTGGTAGCATAGGGGTGTCCATAACAACCAAGGTCTCCATACCCAAGCTGCATATATGAGAGGTGAGGCTACAGTAATGAATACTGAAGAGACAGCAATGCAACAGACTGAAACATACTATTAAGCTGCTGCAGCATGAGGTTGCCAAAACGTTTAGCACATGACGATTGGGATTTCTAGGGGTGTTCATCAACATGGCAGCAAACTTATAAAATTGTGCTGCAAGCAGTTTAGCAGGGTAATCATGCAACCTTAATTATTTCTTGAACAACAAAGTATACACGTGAGCAATAATAATCACAAGTACAGCACCAATGCACTATGAAGACCTGACTTCCTCAATGTAGCTATCACACTCCAGTGTATAGGTTGCTATGGATATGGATATCCCAACAATAAATCAGCAACAACACAGGACTAGAGAAGGGGGGCAACAGCTAGGGGACATGTCCTTGCTCTGCCCGTACAAATGTGTCCTTCATGATCACATTTCCATATGTAGCGGGATAAAGTGTTGTGGATAAAGTGTAACATCAGCAAGACCTCTAGTGGTTTTAGAACCAAGCCATATTCCCTACTCACATCATCAGCAAAGATAATTACAATGTTGGGCATATTTGGCTGATAATTCTTTCTGCTCCAGCATCCCAGTAATACGCCTTGCAAGATGAAGCAGGAGAAAACTAGTCCTAAAGGTTTAGCCATATTCAGCGCAAGTCCCGTTCTTCTTCAATTGAACTCCACTTCTACTGCTGAGGCAACTAATTGTGATGCACTGTCCTTGCCTTTATATATGTGTGGATGCTCTGATCAGGCTGACAGTTAAGGAAGCAATGCAGCTGTTGAAGGTTATAGTATGAATGATGGTTAGAGAGGTTCAATTAGAGGAAGGAAGCTCGTTGTGAGTAATTAAAGCAGAAAAGATTAATGAATTTTGAGTGAAGGCTTCTTGTATGGAGAATCTTAAAATTTTAGACTGCAAAGAGCAAAGGAGTTTAATAATCCAGTGGTTTTGAAAGAGGCACATGATGGAAGGAGAACATTTTCAGTATTTTTATGGAAGAAAGCAACCAGATAGTGTGGCTATATGTCTTATTATACAAAATGCACTGATAGGTCACAATAGGAAGTGTCATATAGCAATATTTCAGTATATACAAATTCTGTATACCACTCCGAAAAATAGAAAATTGAATACAGAATTAAGTATTTATTGCATCAAAATTCATCGGCATGTAGGTATCAGATAGTAAATTGCATAAAGGTGTTTGAGATGTTATGTATGCACAAACAGTGGAGGTTCATTGAATAGAATAGACTATTTCAATCGATTCACTACAGTCCTGTCTGTGTAGCTCTACGATGTTAAGGGTAGCTATCAGGGAGAATCAAGTCAAATCTGTAACGGCACCATATGTATGATCAGGATATGTTTGCTACAGTCCCTTCAGGTTGAACACACACTGTCAAGTGAATTTAGCGTACATGCAGTACCCTTCATTCGACAAAAACGAAAGTTGGTCTGAGGGATGGGAGAAGAGGTAATTATAGATTGCATGGGAAGTCGTGGCGTCGGGTGTTGAGGGATTTGAGGTGAGCTACAGTATAGTGACGTCTTTGTTGGCGGATGGTAAACATGAACAGGGCATGTGATCATGTTAGTCTCGCTGATCCCTTGCTAGTCCATTGATATGGATAGTCTCGTTCTCAAACCACATCCGCCGCCATTATCGAAAGTGGTACGAGACGAGACAAACCCCTTGCGAAAGGGTCAGGTAGTATTGCGCAAGTCGACTTGTCGGGTCAGGCGACAGGACCTCGTCTTGGATAAGTCGGCGTACGCAATAATACCAGACCCTTCCGCAGCAGGGTCTGGTGAGTGAGGCTTCTGATCATGTCTGGCGACTGGAGTCAGCGACGTCATTTCATGATTTCACAGCTTTCTCAGTGTTCTGTAGCGCAATTTTGAACGAAATTCAACCGAGGTGGCTACCAATTGAAATAACAATGTCTGCTAGCTATGGTATATGTAAGCATTCTACTCATGGTGCAGAAATGTCCACATTACTTTCGTTTCAAATAGCGCTGCCATAATGACGTCATAGCTCGAAACTTTGCGGGTATCCATTGCGCGAACATTCGGTCGTGGCTACAGACCCAAACGTACTGTACCGGTCAGATGTGGCGAATGTTCTTGCTTGCATGCTGATGGCCCACTCCATCCATGTGTGCTTTATTTGTACACAGGATGAGTGCAACAGTTATGTGGGGAGGATTGGTACCATGGCTCTCACCTCACGCATCCAGAAGCGTGAATGTTGCAGTGTGTGTGCATGTGTGTGTGTGCATGTGTGTGTGTGTGTGTGTGTGTGTGTGTGTGTGTGTGTGTGTGTGTGTGTGTGTGTGCGTGTGTGTGCGTTGTGTGTGTGTGTGCATGTATGTGTGTGTGTGTATGTGTGTGTATATGTGTGTGTGCGTGTACGTGTGTACATGTGTGTTTATGGGAACTTGTGCATTACGTGGTCCGCATAGCATGGGAACACTTGATTGGTCATCATCATCATCATCATCATCATCATCAATCTTCCCGGCTTTATCTCCTTAGCAGGACGTAGCTCAAAAGAAAACAAGTACAGTATGCACAGACATGGAATATAGAAGACATTGTATAGTTTATGATAATGTTCATATACAATCGTTGAGTCATTCATCTATAATAGAGAAATTCTCACGCCATCTCATTTCTTAATTGGTTCTTTCAATAATTAAGAAACATTCTCAGTAAGCACTGGGAGAATGTTATCAGTCTTTAATTACGGCATGGCCAAGGCAAACTTATTAGTTTAATTATCCAAGGGACAGTCAAAAAAACAATCAAAGCAATTAAGGCTAAATAACTAATTAACTGGAAGCACAATAATTTAAGCCATAGGTAATCACCCCATCAGTCCTGTACCTCTGCCAAAGGCTAACCTCATGCATGAGAGGTGAAATGTTAACAGACATAGTAGGCCACATCAGTTACACTCATAGGGCACAGTCAAGGAGACCTTATGGAGGGGCTGAGGTATGCTGTCATCAGTTGAATGTTAATCAGATGTGGCCACAGAAAGGATGGACAGATAATAACTATTAAGAAGATGAAGGAGTGTGTTAGTGAGCTGACGAGGCCATCACAGCATCAGCTTGAATTAATTGGGTACAGCATGCTTTAATCTGCACATCTTCTTCAGCTGTTACAAAGATCTTCAGTGTGGTTCCCTATAGCTAATAGTTGATGCCATGGTGTAGCTATATTATTATAAGCTCACTAAATTACCCATTCATCAATCACTACCACACAATATAATGAATCTCTACAATATGTCATTTTAAAGAGTTGTTCTTTGCTTGATCATGCTAAATTTTCAATCACAATGACCTATCGTAGCTAGTTAGCTAGTAGCTAGCTACAACAAAATATTAGCTAGCTAGCTAAGTGATCTAGTGCACTCAATGGTGCAAAGAGAAAGCATTCTACTATAGCAGCTCTCCTTCCATTAGCTATGTAACATTCTAGTAATAGCCTTATGTAATGCAACAGTGTTGTAGACATCAGTTCCAATAGCTACAGCCAAATAGCTAACAGGTTCACAACTAGCTAGCTAGCTAACATGCGTAATGAACTCGTGGCTTCGGGTGTTGAGGGATTTGAGGTGAGCTACAGTATAGTGACGTCATTTGTTGGCGGATGGTAAACATGAACAGGGCATGTGATCATGTTAGTCTCGCTGATCCCTTGCTAGTCCATAGATATGGATAGTCTCGTTCTCAAACCACATGCGGCCGCCATTATCGAAAGTGGTACGAGACGAGACAAACCCCTTGCGAAAGGGTCAGGTAGTATTGCGCAAGTCGACTTGTGGTTCAGGTGACAGGACCTCGTCTTGGATAAGTCGGCGTACGCAATAATACCAGACCCTTCCGCAGCAGGGTCTGGTGAGTGAGGCTTCTGATCATGTCTGGCGACTGGAGTCAGCGACGTCATTTCATGATTTCACAGCTTTCTCAGTGATCAGTAGCGCAATATCAAAAGAAATTCAACCGTGGTGGCTACCAATTAAAATAGCAATGTCTGCTAGCTATGGTATATGTAAGCCTTCTACTCATGGTGCAGAAATGTCCACATTACTTTCGTTTCAAATAGCGCTGCCATAATGACGTCATAGCTCGAAACTTTGCGGGTATCCATTGCGCGAACATTCGGTCGTGGCTACAGACCCAAACGTGCTGCACTGTGTTAACACTAACCTACACTGCTCTTATCCTCTCCTCTACCATCCTTTCCCTCTCCCATTCCACTTCATCTTTGTGACTAAAGTCAGGTATCTGTGTAACCCAGTGTGCTGCCATGTGTTTGTGTGTGTGTGTGTGCGCGCGCACGTGTGCATGCCTGTATGTGTGTGTGTGCGCGCGCGCGCGCGTGTGCATGCATGCCTGTGTGTGTGTGTGTGTGTGTGTGTGTGTGTGTGTGTGTGTGTGTGTGTGTGTGTGTGTGTGTGTGTGTGTGTGTGTGTGTGTGTGTGTGTGTGTGTGTGTGTGTGTGTGTTTATGTTCATATATGGGTAGGTGGGTGAGCAAGCACTGGAATGCATTGACTTCTATTGACTTCCTAGAGACCAAGGACTGTGCATGCAGAACCAATTGCAATTAATACCATGCATGGAATCTTTGGCATTCACATACAAAATAAGCCTGTGAGTTGTACACTTTGAAGACATCTGAGTGGCTAGGCATTATGTATTGTTAATTTTTGGAACAACTCTTAGCCAGTCAGCAGGGAGGGTACTTGTGTACAAATCAAATCAAACCTTTGGATCCCTATCCAGGGGTCCTCATTCATGATATCTCTGTTAATATCACTGAGTTCACAAGACTAATCAGGGTTATTCTCGAATTTTTGAATTTGTGTGGTAACTTACATTAATTTAATGTTCAGCCCTCATTATTTTACCCTGTTACATGCACTATCCTAAGATATCTCTTTGCTGTATAAGGTGACCACTGGTAGCTACTGTGAATATCACGGATCAGTGATATCACTGAGCTACCACTGGTCACCTTATACCGCAAGAAGATATTTTAGAAGAGTGTTAAAGGGTAAATGATGGCTAAATTGACATGGAAGTTAAGATATATACATGCAAAGTGGCAATTCAAGAATATTCATGATCTTGTGAACTCATCATGAGATAGAATTTTGAATTATCATGAATACTGACAAAATTAATGCAAAATAAAAATTCTATGGTGGTCATCATTGACTGACTAAATGGGTCAAGCTAACTTCCTGATTGTTCACATTGTCATCACATCTATCTAATGTGTGTGTGAGAGAGAGAGTGTGTCTTATGTACATGTGTACCAACTAAATCAGACGTTGTGCTCGTTGCGTCTATTTAGGAATGTGCCTGATAAAATGGCATCTCCTATCTTAGTGAGGTGCAGTACCTGCCACAGACATCACTGCCTATAACTTCTTCAATGTGTCTACACTGTAAACTGAAGAACCCACTCTGACCATGACTTCTACAGTTAGCTCAAGGGTGCATGTGGATCTAGAAAATTTTGTGACTACTTTCCATGTAAAGTATATAGCATATATCTCTACTACGTACATGGTGCAAGTTAGCTACCATCATGCACACTACTATCCAACAAAACGTATAATTATGCCATGTTCTAAAGGAAACAGTAAGGTGCAGTTCAGCTATAATTATACAAAAATCAATCTTCGAAATTGTCAGCTAACCTCATGCAACATGGATGCATGGTAGCAAAGTCATTCATTATCTCGTCAGTGTGATTGTCTATAGTGTTGGTGAATGTGCATAAGTGCTAATCCTGTAAGTCTGTCCTCTTCCATTGTGCTACAATAGTGTGTTTTAAGATGAAGTAATGAAGAAAAGCAGCGTTTTACTTCACATATTGCTGCTGGTAGTAATGCTAAAATGCTGAGAAGATGGTAGATGCTTGGAAAATTTCTGGCTCTGTTACCATCGGGTAGAAGCAATGGTGTTTGGCACTGCACCAGTTTTATTAAACATTCTCTTCAGATGGAGTTACATTTATGTGCTTGCTAACAGTAGCTTCAAGGTGCTGCAGTATTAGTACCTTACAGTGCTTGTGCCACTTGACAGCCCACAGCTGAGACCAAATTAAAAGCACTAATTCAGATGGCTTCAATGCAGTCATTTGTTCTGTATAGATGGATGAAACTACTATAGTCAAAGGTATATAAAGAGAGTGATTGGCTATATATCTTGTTTTTGGTTATGTGGTGTGAATACCAGTCAGAGCCTGAGGTGAGGAGAGTGAGCTAGGACATGATCGCACAAAGCCAGTACAAGCGCAGGCACTTCAAGTGATTCTGCAGGCACATCCTGGGATGTGTTCGTCAGTGTACTCACTGGCTACGTAATGGGAGGCTCTGATCTACCAGTTGCAGCCTTTCTGTGCTACGTTTGTCTTCAAATGACTGAGAAGCAGCTGCAGGGATGCCAGTGGTGCTGGTAGTAGTCCATTGCTTGCCCTTATGCAAGACCAAGCACACAAACTTAGGCTGGTGCCTGGTGCCAAACCTTTGCTCCTCTCTGAAGATTCTGCATCAGGTGACATGACTGCTGGTGGATGGACCCATGCTTTTGCCAGCCCTGAGGCTTTGCTGGAATTGCCAAGGCAGGGAAAGTTGCTGCTAATTATAAGTTCAGTTGTAGTTAGTTAATAGTCTTGTAGCTGTGGTGATTGAAGAAGCTCACTGCAAAGTGAAATGGTGAGCCTGTGCATAATTTATACCATTCAGCATTTTCAAGTCTTCAATTTCATGAGCTTCTCTGTGTACAAGGGGATATAGACTCTGTGTTTAGAAAAGTGGTATGGATAAGGTACATACTACTCTACGTACACTACACACATCTACTTCCTCACCCACCCACCTACCTACACATGATCATTCCCGCTTACACCCCACTCTCTCACACCCTCATGGAGGCTACAGGGATGCAGTGGGATGAAACATGCACAGTGGCTTAGTTAGCTACTGTGTAACAGCAAATGAATATAAAACACCTTATCAATGCATGCAGGCCATTGTATCAGAATTGTATCAAAGGCATTCTGGATTTATTCTCCTTCAAAAATTGTTCTTTCAGTACATATATATTATGTAGCTGACACCTAACATTAGACTATATTATTATTATAGCTATGACTCCACATCTAGCACTTCTCCTGACACTATTAGAACTTTTAGGTAACATGCATGTGGCATTGAGCCATGGTACTCATTCAAAGTATCCAACCTGTTAGTGCATCACTTGCAGCCGGGTATAGCTACAGCACACAATTTGAAGCAATGCATGTGTGTGTGTGTGTGTGTGTGTGTGTGTGTGTGTGTGTGTGTGTGTGTACACATTCTTGTGGAGGTAAGTGTGCACGGGTGGGCAGGTTGCTTCAAAGCAGAACTGTTGACTTTTGTCACCGGAAATATATTATGGCTTTTTCTCCATACAACCAAATGCATACATTCGCTATACAGTATCACTGGCTCACACACAGTATCAGTATCGCACACACAGTAATCATTATCAGGCAGGCAATCTATGATATGTAGCCAATGAATGGCCATATTCCACCTTTATATATTGCCTGTAAAGTAGTATTTCTTAGCCTCATAGGGACACACATGCTGTACACAATAGCATCAGAATTTGTATTGCATTATAAATGTGTAAAGCAATGCAGATACATAGATATACAATTGTGGCATTGAGTGATTAGCAGATTATAGTGCAATTATATAAATTCATGCATATTATAGTTCTGAAGTGTGCATATGTACTGATATATTATGTGCATGTGCATATATGTGCATTGTATCAAAAGGATATTCATGAGGCATGAGGTATAGTTCACTCTGGGTATCTATATATACATACGTATATCACTAGCAGGACTGCCATTGGATGAGGGTCACTGTAGAGCTAGGTGTGGCAGCAGGATGGGAAAGGAGTACATCCTGGACTGGCACAGGGCACAAGGGAGGGATCTTCTCCTCGATTAATTTGTGATTCACCCCACACCATGTCAGCATTAAACTGGTCCTTCAACTGAAAGGCAAAAGGCAAGGAAGGCATAGTCAACATGTGTGAGAGGCTGTGTAATTATTGTTCACAATGTCTATGCACATTTTGTAATATTATACTATGATAAATTCTAACAAAGTCATTGAACCTGGTGCATTCATACTTGCTCATGCCATGTCATTATAAGTACGTATACTCGTAAAAACAGTAGATTTGAGCACTCCACATTCCGTGCATCCTAGGCATGCATGAATAGTAATAATACCGTATGCAGTACAGGCTTATGTGATGTAGATCAAAGTTTTGGTTTCAGTGTGGCACTATGTTTGACTTGACATTCTGGAAATATTAGCCTAATTCCACATAATCAGTGCAAAGCCATCGATGTTTTGACCAACTCTAGATCTTACTCGACTGCAGGTCTGCTCTTAAGATAAAGTGTCAGTTTTGGTGGGAAAGGTGCAGCAGAACAGTGGAGGTAGCTGAAAAATCTATTTCAGATGAACACACCAGCAATGAGATGGACTCCATTTGAGTGTCCTTCAGTTCTTAATATAGTTAATGTCAAGATGAATGGAGTAGTCATGATACGTAACACTATAAAATTATGTAAACCAGTCCACAATACCTCTGTGATGACACTGATAGTTTGGTTGTACACTGGGTCAGCTGGAGAGAGTGCGTACACCTCGCTGGCATCACGATAGAGGTCAAACAGCAAAGGAGGGTCTTGCACAGTCCTGGCATTGCTAACACGGCAGTCAAGGTCAGGGTACACATCTGAAGTTAGAGGAGCCCTGCAAGGAATACAAGCAACTAATCATAGCATCTTTCACATAGTCCAATCACTAATACATGTTAATATGTCACTTGTGCATACTTAACATATTTCATGATCACTAGTGTAATGATACAGAATGTAAAGGTAAGTCTAGTAGCTGGCTTTAATGAAGTAGCAACTGACATCTTCTTTCTTCTCTGCGAGGTTACCTAAAAGAGCTGTCTCGCATTTTGTTGGTGCATACCAGAAGAAAATTGTTGATTACAGTATGAGGAATCCATTTTTTCACAATATAAGGACAGGCTACTTGAATGGGGATGCTACTTAAATGTAAAATGTAATTTCTTCAGAAGCACTTTGAAAACAGAATCTATATATAGATTATTGTTGAGGAACTGGTATCTACAGTTAACCTGTGCTTCACTTTCCATATACACACATGCAAGGGACAAAATCCAGCTTCAAGTACTACTTTGAACAACAAGTAGGTAATAGTTATTGAAACCACTTATAATGCACTCACCCTTGAGTGAAAAAGTGTGCTTTATATTGCTGGTAACGTAGTGCATTTACACCTTCTGTCTCATCAGGAAAAACAGTATAGTAATGAATTTCCTTCCTGAAGCTCTGTGTCAAAGATAAAAGTGCAGTGTAATTAACCTTTAAATTTAATCCCATGTAATGTATCTTGTGTTACCATTAATTGCATGTCTTGTCAACTTGCTCTTACAGTAATGTACTGGTATTCCGTATGTACATTTGTAGACTGCATGGTATTCATTTTGTGCCTGTGTCCAAAGGTATTTATCAATTATTTACCACTCTCACCTTCTTTCCTTCAAACAGGATGGGACTCATGTCGTAGCCATCCAGAACGACTCCTTGTTTAGGTTCCACACCAACCAGGTTCAGGATTGTAGGGAGGAGATCTAATGTAGAGGCCATCTGGGACAAGAGAGAGGCACTGTATTCATTGCTGCTTAAGTTAATACATAATTTAAGGTATAGCCACAGCACACCTCGACTGTTTTCCCAGGCTTGATCATTCTGGGCCACCATGCTATTCCTGGTTCTCTGAAACCACCCTCATATGTGCTCCCCTTTCCACATTTGAGGAGACCTGGAATTCCACCTCGCACTTCTCGTGTCAATGCAGGCCTACAGAAAGATGGAACACACTAACCCCATGTCTGACTTTGTCATGTTCCAGACCCTTTAGCTAACCCATTGTCTGAGGTGAAGAAGACAAAGGTGTTCTTGTCAACTCTAGCTTGTTTCAAGGCCGCCATGATCCTACCAACTGTACCGTCCAACTGACTCTGTATGGAAAGGGTATGTTTCAAAAAGAATAATTACAGCGACATAAATAGGATGACATAGCTACACGACGCAGTTTATTTCCATGTCCACCTACAAGTTACCCCATGCTGACTTACCATAGCATCTCCATATCTTCCCATAATGCTACTATTAGTGAATCTCTCTCCTGCATACTGAGGATAGTGGGGATGCTGAGAAGCCATGTACAAGAAAAATGGCTTCCTTTTTGCTGAACGGAGAGAGAGAATAGTGAATGCACATGCAGTTGCATCTTAGCAGTTAACAATAACAGTCATAATCTTCACCAGGTAAGTACCATTCTTACCTGATTCCCTCCTGATGAAGTTTGTGGCTGCATTGGCATACTTGTCATGCAGCGTGACGAGGTTGACAGGTTGCTCAATGATTGCAGTATTCTTGTAAAGTGGACAGGGTGGATTTGATGGGTCTAGGGCAATTATACAAAATGCAATATTTATTAATATTATACCAATGGTATGCACATGTATGGCAATACTAACAGGACTATCCATCTTCTAGCTGCAGCAGTTTGCCATGCACTTTGTCATACTCTATAGATACTGGCTTTATTATGTACTACAGAATGAATTGCTTAATGTAGAGCTCATGCAATGTAGAGTGATTGAGACAGAGACACATGCACACTCAAGTGATTATGCTCTGCAATTCACTTACTGCTACTGCATGTATCAAAGCAAGATGTGTTGGGATAGAAGCAAGTGGTACAGGGGCAACTGCTGTGGGAGTAGGGGAGACCCTGGAAGAGGGCAGGCAAAGAGTGACATAACACATAAATTAATGTTTCAAGCAGATAAGGTCACAAAGTGTGCGAAGTGGTGTTATGTACATAGTTCTCATGAAAGTGTTTTGGTTGTAAGTTGTGTGCAGCAAATATATGAAGCTTTGGAAGCTTTATATAGTTTGTGCCTTTCTTAACAGTTTGGTTTAACAGCTAGAGTATGCACAGCAGTACAGTATGATTGTATACAAACATAGTGCTATGTGGGTTTAGGGAATGATAAGTTTCATACTCAAATACGTCACTGTTATGACATTACCCAACTAAATGTTTGACTTTTTATACAAGTTCACTGACAAAATGGGAGCTTGCTCAATTATGTGCACCTGTGCCATTCTTCGGCTATATCAGCTATCACCACTCTTGCATGCAATGTCTTGCATCACAAGATTAAACTTGCTGTAATTCTTATACTATTGGAGATTTGGGTGTTTAAGAAGCACATAGTCTGTAATATATAAGCCACAACCAAGCATTGGGCAGCTACATATATATAGTAAAACATTCAGTAATATCAAATCTTGGTCTTTTGAATTTGTGAGTACTTCCAATGATGCAGTAAAGACAAGCATTTATGCTAGTTAACAAACCTATGTAAGAATTAGCCTTTTAAATTCATTTGCTTGAAAAGGCCCACTCTTTGAAATTATGTTGTGAACCATGCAGCAGAGCTGAGCGGAATAATACAACTATTTTGCATAGCCAAGTACACAGCTCGGCTTGATGTACTTCTTACCAGATAGTAATCAAATCCCTGGTTAGTTGGGAGATGTTCTCCATTGCGACCAACCCCCAAGTGCCACTTGCCAACAATGGCAGTGCTGTAGCCAGCTTGCTTGACATACTCTGCTATTGTGGTCTCATTCTGTGGAAGACCTGTACAAGGAATTTAAAGTACACATGCAGAAATGCATATGGCTAACATTCTTGTCGCCTTAAGTTTTTGAAAGATAATGGTATGCATGAAGAAAGGCACAATACCTCCTATACTGGATGGTACAAATACTCCAGGGTACACACCAGACCTTGTGTGGTACCTCCCTGTCAGGAGGGCTGCCCTGCACATCAACAACAGAGGGGGACATGATGGCAGATGATTCACATCACATGAATGCATGGAGATACTACATATGTGCCACAGTGTCGACACATAGCTACTGTAGTTAACTGTTTGTCTGCATGGTGAATATGTGGAACAAAGGAAACTCACCTTGATGGGGTGCATGATGGGCTAGCAGCATAAAAGTCTGTAAATCTCAGACCCTCTTTTGCCATTGCATCAATATTTGGAGTGGTAGCATAGGGGTGTCCATAGCAACCAAGGTCTCCATACCCAAGCTGCATATATGAGAGGTGAGGCTACAGTAATGAATACTGAAGAGACAGCAATGCAACAGACTGAAACATACTATTAAGCTGCTGCAGCATGAGGTTGCCAAAACGTTTAGCACATGACGATTGGGATTTCTAGGAGTGTTCATCAACATGGCAGCAAACTTATAAAATTGTGCTGCAAGCAGTTTAGCAGGGTAATCATGCAACCTTAATTATTTCTTGAACAACAAAGTATACACGTGAGCAATAATAATCACAAGTACAGCACCAATGCACTATGAAGACCTGACTTCCTCAATGTAGCTATCACACTCCAGTGTATAGGTTGCTATGGATATGGATATCCCAACAATAAATCAGCAACAACACAGGACTAGAGAAGAGGGGGCAACAGCTAGGGGACATGTCCTTGCTCTCCCCGTACAAATGTGTACTTCTTGATCACATTTCCATATGTAGCGGGATAAAGTGTTTTACAGTTATAACATCAGCAAGACCTCTAGTGGTTTTAGAACCAAGCCATATTCCCTACTCACATCATCAGCAAAGATAATTACAATGTTGGGCATATTTGGCTGATAATTCTTTCTGCTCCAGCATCCCAGTAATACGCCTTGCAAGATGAAGCAGGAGAAAACTAGTCCTAAAGGTTTAGCCATATTCAGCGCAAGTCCCGTTCTTCTTCAATTGAACTCCACTTCTACTGCTGAGGCAACTAATTGTGATGCACTGTCCTTGCCTTTATATATGTGTGGATGCTCTGATCAGGCTGACAGTTAAGGAAGCAATGCAGCTGTTGAAGGTTATAGTATGAATGATGGTTAGAGAGGTTCAATTAGAGGAAGGAAGCTCGTTGTGAGTAATCAAAGCAGAAAAATTGTAAGATTAGTGAATTTTGAGTGAAGGCTTCTTATATGGAGAATCTTAAAATTTTAGACTGCAAAGAGCAAAGGAGTTTAATAATCCAGTGGTTTTGAAAGAGGCACATGATGGAAGGGGAACATTTTCAGTATTTATGGAAGAAAGCAACCAGATAGTGTGGCTATATGTCTTATTATACAAAATGCACTGATAGGTCACAATAGGAAGTGTCATATAGCAATATTTCATTACATACAAATTCTGTATACCACTCCGAAAAATAGAATATTGAATACAGAATTAAGTATTTATTGCATCAAAATTCATCGGCATGTAGGTATCAGATAGTAAATTGCATAAAGGTGTTTGAGATGTTATGTATGCACAAACAGTGGAGGTTCATTGAATAGAATAGACTATTTCAATCGATTCACTACAGTCCTGTCTGTGTAGCTCTACAATGTTAAGGGTAGCTATCAGGGAGAATCAAGTCAGATCTGTAACGGTACCATATGTATGATCAGGATATGTTTGCTACAGTCCCTTCAGGTTGAACACGCACTGACTAATGAATTTAGCGTACGTGCAGTACCCTTCATTCGACAAAAACGAAAGTTGGTCTGAGGGATGGGAGAAGAGGTAATTATAGATTGCATGGGAAGTCGTGGCGTCGGGTGTTGAGGGATTTGAGGTGAGCTACAGTATAGTGACGTCATTTGTTGGCGGATGGTAAACATGAACAGGGCATGTGATCATGTTAGTCTCGCTGATCCTTTGCTAGTCCATTGATATGGATAGTCTCGTTCTCAAACCACATCCGGCCGCCATTATCGAAGGTACGAGACGAGACAAACCCCTTGCGAAAGGGTCAGGTAGTATTGCGCAAGTCGACTTGTGGTTCAGGCGACAGGACCTCTTGTATAAGTCGGCGTACGCAATAATACCAGACCCTTCCGTAGCAGGGTCTGGTCTGATCATGTCTGGCTACTGGAGTCAGCGACGTCATTTTGTGATTTCACAGCTTTGTCAGTGTTCTGTAGCGCAATTTTGAACGAAATTCAACCGAGGTGGCTACCAATCGAAATAGCAATGTCTGCTAGCTATGGTATATGTAAGCCTTCTACTCATGGTGCAGAAACGTCCACATTACTTTCGTTTCAAATAGCGCTGCCATAATGACGTCATAGCTCGAAACTTTGCGGATATCCATTGCGCGAACATTCGGCGGTGGCTACAGACCACATGGTGTAGCTATATTATTATAAGCTCACTAAATTACCCTTTCATCAATCACTACCACACAATATAATGAATCTCTACAATATGTCATTTAAAGAGTTGTTCTTTGCTTAATCATGCTAAATTTTCAATCACAATGACCTATCGTAGCTAGTTAGCTAGTAGCTAGCTACAACAAAATATTAGCTATCTATCTAAGTGACCTAGTGCACTCAATGGTGCAAAGAGAAAGCATTCTACTATAGCAGCTCTCCTTCCATTAGCTATGTAACATTCTAGTAATAGCCTTATGTAATGCAACAGTGTTGTAGACATCAGTTCCAATAGCTACAGCCAAATAGCTAACAGGTTCACAACTAGCTAGCTAGCTAACATGCGTAATGAACTCGTGGCTTCGGGTGTTGAGAGATTTGAGGTGAGCTACAGTATAGTGACGTCATTTGTTGGCGGACGGTAAACTTGAACAGGGCATGTGATCATGTTAGTCTCGCTGATCCTTTGCTAGTCCATAGATATGGATAGTCTCGTTCTCAAACCACATGCGGTCGCCATTATCGAAAGTGGTACGAGACGAGACAAACCCCTTGCGAAAGGGTCAGGTAGTATTGCGCAAGGCGACCTGTGGTTCAGGCGACAGGACCTCGTCTTGGATAAGTCGGCGTACGCAATAATACCGGACCCTTCCGCAGCAGGGTCTGGTGAGTGAGGCTTCTGATCATGTCTGGCGACTGGAGTCAGCGACGTCATTTCATGATTTCACAGCTTTCTCAGTGGTCAGTAGTGCAATATTGAAAGAAATTCAACCGAGGTGGCTACCAATCGAAATAGCGATGTCTGCTAGCTATGGTATATGTAAGCCTTCTACTCATGGTGCAGAAACGTCCACATTACTTTCGTTTCAAATAGCGCTGCCATAATGACGTCATAGCTCGAAACTTTGCGGATATCCATTGCGCGAACATTCGGTCGTGGCTACAGACCCAAACGTGCTGCACTGTGTTAACACTAACCTACACTGCTCTTATCCTCTCCTCTACCATCCATTCCCTCTCCCATTCCACTTCATCTTTGTGACTAATGTCAGGTATCTGTGTAACCCAGTGTGCATGCATGTGTTTGTGTGTGTGTGTGTGTGTGTGTGTGTGTGTGTGTGTGTGTGTGTGTGTGTGTGTGTGTGTGTGTGTATGTGTGTGTGTGCATGTGCACGTGTGCGTGTGCATGTCTGTCTGTGTGTGTGCATGTGCATGTGCATGCCTGTCTGTGTGTGTGTGTGTGTGTGTGTGTGTGTGTGTGTGTGTGTGTGTGTGTGTGTGTGTGTGTGTGTGTGTGTGTGTGTGTGTGTGTGTGTGTGTGTTGTGTGTGTGTTTGTGTGTGTGTTTGTGTGTGTGTTTGTGTTTATGTTCATATATGGGTAGGTGGGTGAGCAAGCACTGGAATGCATTGACTTCTATTGACTTCCTAGAGACCAAGGACTGTGCATGCAGAACCAATTGCAATTAAAGCCATGCATGGAATCTTTGGCATTCACATACAAAATAAGCCTGTGAGTTGTACACTTTGAAGACAACTGAGTGGCTAGGCATCATGTAGTGTTAATTTTTGGAACAACTCTTAGCCAGTCAGCAGGGAGGGTACTTGTGTGTACAAATCAAATCAAACCTTTGGATCCCTATCCAGGGGTCCTCATCAATGATATCACTGTTAATATCACTTTGTTCCCAAGACTAATCAGGGTTATTCTTGAATTGTTGAATTAGTGTCTTAACTCACATTAATTTAATGTTCAGCCCTCATTATTTTACCCTGTTATATGCACTATCCTAAGATATTTCTTTGCTGTATAAGGTGACCACTGGTAGCTACTGTGAATATCACGGATCAGTGATATCACTGAGCTACCACTGGTCACCTTATACAACAAGAAGATATTTTAGGAGAGTGTTAAAGGGTAAATGATGGCTAAATTGACATGGACGTTAAGATATATACATGCAAAGTGGCAATTCAATAATAGTCATGATCTTGTGAACTCATCATGAGATAGAATTTTGAATTATTATGAATACTGACAAAATTAATGCAAAATAAAAATTCTATGGTGGTCATCATTGACTGACTAAATGGGTCAAGCTAACCTCCTGATTGTTCACATTGTCATCACATCTATCTAATGTGTGTGTGTGTGTGTGAGAGAGTGTCTTATGTACATGCGTACCAATTAAATCAGACGTCATGCTCATTGCGTCTATTTAGGAATGTGCCTGATAAAAATGGCTCCTCCTATCTTAGTGAGGTGCAGTACCTACCACAGACATCACTGCTGCCTATAACTTCTTCAATGTGTCTACACTGTATACTGAAGAACCCACTCTGACCATGACTTCTACAGTTAGCTCAAGGGTCCATGTGGATCTAGAAAATTTTGTGACTACTTTCCATGTAAAGTATATAGCATATATCTCTACTACGCACACAGTGCAAGTTAGCTACCATCATGCACACTACTATTCAACAAAGCGTATATGCCATGCTCTAAAGGAAACGGTAAGATGCAGTTCAGCAATTATACAAAAATCAATCTTCAAAATTGTTAGCTAACCTCATGCAACATGGATGCATGGTAGCAAAGTCATTCACTATCTCGTCAGTGTGATTGTCTATAGTGATGTGTTGGCACATGAATGTGCATAAGTGCTAATCCTGTAAGTCTGTCCTCTTCCATTGTTGGTATGTTTTAAGATGATGCAATGAAGAAACACAGTGTTCTACTTCACATGTTGTGGCTGGTAGTAGTGCTAAAATGCTGTGAAGATGGTAAGATGTTTGGAAAGATTTCTGTTACAATTGGGTAGAAGCAACTGTGTTTGGCACGTGCATCCTGGGATGTGTTCGTCAGTGTACTCACTGGCTAATGGGAGGCTCTGATCTACCAGTTGCTACCTTTCTGTGCTATGTTTGTCTTCAAACGACTGAGAAAAGCAGCTGCAGAAATGCCAGTGGTGCTGGTAGTAGTCCATTGCTTGCCCTTATGCAAGACCAAGCACACAAACTTAGGCTGGTGCCTGGTGCCAAACCTTTGCTCATCTCTGAAGAGACTGCATCAGGTGACATGACTGATGGTGGATGGACCCATGCTTTTACCAGCCCTGAGGCTTTGCTGGAATTGCCAAGGCAGAGAAAATTGCTGCTAATTATAAGTTCAGTTGTAGTTAACATTCTTGTAGCTGTGGTGATTGAAGAAGCTCACTGCAAAGTGAAATGGTGAGCCTGTGCATAATTTATAACATTCAGCATTTTCAAGTCTTTAATTTCATGAGCTTCTCTGTGTACAAGGGGATATAGGCTCTGTGTTTAGAAAGTGGTATGGATAAGGTACATACATCTCTACGTACACTACACACATCCACTTCAAAGCAGAACTGTTGACTTTTTGTCACCGGAAATATATTATGGCTTTTTCTCCATACAACCAAATGCATACATTCGCTTTACAGTATCACTGGTTCACACACAGTATCAGTATCGCACACACAGTAATCATTATCAGGCAGGCAATCTATGATATGTAGCCAATGAATGGCCATATTCCACCTTCATATATTGCCTGTAAAGTAGTATTTCTTAGCCTCATAGGGACACACATGCTGTACACAATAGCATCAGAATTTGTATTGCATTATAAATGTGTAAAGCAATGCAGATACATAGATATACAATTGTGGCATTGAGTGATTAGCAGAATATAGTGCAATTATATAAATTCATGCATATTATAGTTCTGAAGTGTGCATATGTACTGATATATTATGTGCATGTGCATATATGTGCATTGTGTCGAAAGTATATTCATGAGGCATGAGGTATAGTTCACTCTGGGTATCTACATATACATACGTATATAACTAGCAGGACTGCCATGCATCAAATCAGGGTCACTGTAGAGCTAGGTGTGGCAGCAGGATGGGAAAGGAGTACATCCTGGACTGGCACAGGGCACAATGGAGGGATCTTCTCCTCGATCAATTTGTGATTCACCCCACACCATGTCAGCATTAAACTGGTCCTTCAACTGAAAGGCAAAAGGCAAGGAAGGCATAGTCAACATGTGTGAGAGTCTGTGTAATTATTGTTCACAATGTCTGCGCACATTTTGTAATATTATACTATGATAAATTCTAACAAAGTCATTGAACCTGGTGCATTCATACTTGCTCATGCCATGTCATTATAAGTACGTATACTCGTAAAAACAGTAGATTTGAGCACACCACATTCTGTGCATCCTAGGCATATATGAATAGTAATAATACCGTATGCAGTACAGGCTTATGTGATGTAGATCAAAGTTTTGGTTTCAGTGTGGCACTATGTTTGACTTGACATTCTAGCTGGAATATTAGCCTAGTTCCACATAATCAGTGCAAAGCAATCAATATTTTGACCCACTCTAGATCTTATTCAACTGCAGGTCTGCTCTTAAGATAAAGTGTCAGTTTTGGTGGGGAAGGTGCAGCAGAACAGTGGAGGTATAGCTGAAAAATCTATTTCAGATGAACACACCAGCAATGAGATGGACTCCATTTGAGCGTCCTTCAGTTCTTAATATAATAGTTAATGTCAAGATGAATGGAGTATATAGTCATGATACGTAACACTATAAAATTATGTAAACCAGTCCACAATACCTCTGTGATGACACATATAGTTTGGTTGTACACTGGGTCAGCTGGAGAGAGTGCGTACACCTCGCTGGTATCACGATAGAGGTCAAACAGCAAAGGAGGGTCTTGCACAGTCCTGGCATTGCTAACACGGCAGTCAAGGTCAGGGTACACATCTGAAGTTAGAGGAGCCCTGCAAGGAATGCAAGCAAACTTAATCATAGCACCTTTCACATAGTCCAATCACTAATACATGTTAATATGTCACTTGTGCATACTTAACATATTTCATGATCACTAGTGTGATGATACAGAATGTAAAGGTAGGCCTAGTAGCTGGCTTTAATGAAGTAGCAACTGACATCTTCTTTCTTCTCTGCAGGGTTACCTAAAAGAGCTGTCTCGCATTTTGTTGGTGCATACCAGAAGAAAATTGTTGATTACAGTATGAGGAATCCATTTTTTCACAATATAAGGACAGGCTACTTGAATGGGGATGCTACTTAAATGTAAAATGTAATTTCTTCAGAAGCACTTTGAAAACAGAATCTATATATAGATTATTGTTGAGGAACTGGTATCTACAGTTAACCTGTGCTTCTCTTTCCATATACACACATGCAAGGGACAAAATCCAGCTTCAAGTACTACTTTGAATAACAAGTAGGTAATAGTTATTGAAACCACTTATAATGCACTCACCCTTGAGTGAAAAAGTGTGCTTTATATTGCTGATAACGTAGTGCATTTACACCTTCTGTCTCATCAGGAAAAACAGTATAGTAATGAATTTCTTTCCTCAAATTCTGTGCAAAAGACAAAGAGTGCAGTGTAATTAACCTTTAAATTTAATCCCATGTAATGTATCTTGTGTTACCATTAATTGCATGTCTTGTCAACATGCTCTTACAGTAATGTACTTGTATTACGTATGTACATTTGTAGACTGCATGGTCAATTTTGTACATTCATTTTGTGCCTGTGTCCAAAGGTATTTATCAATTATTTACCACTCTCACCTTCTTTCCTTCAAACAGGATGGGACTCATGTCGTAGCCATCCAGAACAACTCCTTGTTTAGGTTCCACACCAACCAGGTTCAGGATTGTAGGAAGGAGATCTAATGTAGAGGCCATCTTGGACAAGAGAGAGGCACTGTATTCATTGCTGCTTAAGTTAATACATAATTTAAGGTATAGCCACAGCACACCTCGACTGTTTTCCCAGGCTTGATCATTCTGGGCCACCATGCTATTCCTGGTTCTCTAAAACCACCTTCATATGTGCTTCCCTTTCCACATTTGAGGAGACCTGGAATTCCACCTCGCACTTCTCGTATCAATGCAGGCCTACAGAAAGATGGAACACACTAACCCCATGTCTGACTTTGTCACATTCCAGACCCTTTAGCTAACCCATTGTCTGAGGTGAAGAAGACAAAAGTGTTCTTGTCAACTCTAGCTTGTTTCAAGGCCGCCATGATCCTACCAACTGTACCGTCCAATTCACTCTGTAAAGGAAGGATACATTTCAAAAAAGAATAAATATAGTGACACAAATAGGACGATATAGCTACACGACTCAGTTTATTTCCATGTCCACCTACAAGTTACCCCATGTTGACTTACCATAGCATCTCCATATCTTCCCATAATGCTACTATTAGTGAATCTCTCTCCTGCATACTGAGGATAGTGGGGATGCTGAGAAGCCATGTACAAGAAAAATGGCTTCCTTTTTGCTGAATGGAAAGAGATAATAGTGAATGCACAGTTACATCTTAGCAGTTAACAATAACAGTCATAATCTTTACCAGGTAAGTACCATTCTTACCTGATTCCCTCCTGATGAAGTTTGTGGCTGCATTGGCATACTTGTCATGCAGCGTGACGAGGTCAACAGGTTGTTCAATGATTGCAGTATTCTTGTAAAGTGGACAGGGTGGATGTGTTGGGTCTAGGGCAATTGTACAAATGCAATAATGTATTAATATTTTATCAATGTCATGCATATGTACAGTAATACTAACACCTTCTAGCTGCAGCAGTTCGCCATGCACTTTGTCATACTCTATACAGTGCAACCCGCCTTGCGAACACCCCTGAAAGGCGGACACCTTGATTATGCAGACACTCTCGCCCCATGCCACCTGTACAATGTTCCCCTTGAAAACGAACACCACGTTATTCCGTATTGCAGACAGCGCCCTGTGCAACGCCCTATGCAACTCTGTATAAAAATCACCTCTGACAAGTGACAAGAACAGCACAGAAGTCGACAAGTGCCGCAAATCGTCTATGCTAAGGATTTTGAAAGTGTCCTTAACATAGGTTAGTTCAGCGTAAACAACTACCCTTTAGAACTGTCTTCAGAAAGGGCGCGTGAGTCAAGTACTCGAGCGAACCACCTCTATCTTTACAAATTCATCTTCTTTTTGATACTTTTCAGGCATACTACATGATTGTTTCAACATATAGGCATATAAGCCGTACCTCTGAAATGCGAACACCCCTATAATCAGGACACTTCTCTTGTTCCGAAGGGTGTCCGCATTATAGGGGTTCCACTGCATACTCACTTACTTGTGTACCACAGAATGAATCACTCAATAAAGTTCTCAGTGTAGAAAGATTGAGACAAAGACACATGCACATACACGACTTGCAACTCAAGTGATTATGCTCTGCAATTCACTTACTGCTACTGCATGTATCAAAGCAAGATGTGTTGGGATAGAAGCAAGTAGTACAAGGACAACTGCTGTGGGAGTAGGGGAGACCCTGGAAGAGGGTGGGCAAAGAGTCACATAACACACAAATGTTTCAAGCAGATTATAAGGTCACAAAAGTGTGTGAAGAGGTGTTATATAATTGTCCTCTTGGAAGTCCTGGCAACAATTATTTTGGATATATGTTATGTAAACCAGGTGTAAAATTATAAAGCTTTTGGAAGCTTTATTCCTGTCATTCTCAGCAGTTTAAATTTGGTTTTATTAACAGAGTATGCACAACAGTACAGTATAATTGATAGTGCTAGGTATTATAGATAGAGATACTTAGGCTATATAACTGATAATACATGACACTGTTTGACATTACCCAACTAAATGTTATAAAAAGCCTTTACAAGATCACTGACAATGATGGGATCGAGCTCTCCCTATAACACAGTCATAATCTTATTATAATAAATGTATAACGCACATTTTCGTTGTCCGGGATAATCTCCTTCAATTCTGGACCAACTACACGAAACGTGGTAGGATTACGAAGAGGCGTACTGTGAGTAACCTCGCCGAGCCGAAATTTGGTTTAAGGTCTTTCCGTCTGAGTTCTTGCCACTTTTACGGTCGCCACCATATCTAAGAGATAAGGAATAGATCGTGTTTCGTTGTCCAGAAACTCCTCCTTCAATTTTTCACCAATCTTCGCCAAACTTAGAAGAGCATATCACGGCAATACGGGGGGTGACCTAAGGTGGTTAGCGCTTTCGCCGCTGATTTCCTTTACACATTAACATAGTAAATTCTGTACGCACGGAGTTTTACGGAGCGAGTCTACCGAATGCTCCCAATTAAATGGACGGTTCTGATTGGTTAAACGCTCAGCTTTCAAACAATATGCTGAGAAGCCACCCGAAGGGCGGGCATGCAGCTAGTATAATTATGCAATAATGCCATTTTTATCAGCTATCACCTCTTCTGCATGCAATGTCTTGCATTGCAAAATTGAACTTGCTAAAATTCTCACTATTGGAGTTTCGGGTGTTTAACAAGCACATAGTCTGTAATACAAGCCACAGCCAAGCATCAGGCTGCTAGTGAAACATTTTAGTAAAATCAAATCTTTGGCTTGTGAATTTGGAAGTACTTCCAATGATGCAATGCAGGCAAGCCAAACTTTATGTTTTAGTTAGCAAACCTATAAGATTCAGCCTTTTAAATTAATTCACTTGAAAAAGCTCTTACTTTGAAGTAACTAGCTGAATGCCCGCCCTTCGGGAGGGTTCTCAGCCTATTGTAAGCCAGCGAGTCGGTCCCATGCCAGTTTCAAAGTCTCTGCACAGGTAGCAACGGAAGCTGGCTGCTATAACGACGGTAGAGCGTTATAGCAGCCAGTTTGCCGACAAGGAATAAGATCTCCCAATCAAAATCGAAGTCCTAGGGACCGATAATAGGAAGCGCTCTTGGCTGCAGGACAGCTAGATGAACGGCACCTCTCTAAGCTCATGTCCCCCCACTCCCTTAACTGGCATAGCGCGTAATAAGTCCGCCAATGACTAGTAGTGAAAGGGTCGGACGAAGGAATCGCGCTCTTCGTCCGCAAGGCAGCTAGGTGAACAGCACCTCTCTAAATGCATGCCCTCCCAGTCCTTCAACTGCCTTGCAACGTTTCGAGCCGATTCCCTGCAAGGCACCGATTTTATGACTGAACAAACATGCTTACAAACCGAGATCCCTTGAATTTTATAGTAAGACTAGCTGAATGCACGCCCTACGGGCAGGTTCCAGCTTATCGCAAGCCAGTGAGTCGGTACTTTGCCAGTTTTGAACTATCTGCACAGGTAGCAACGGAGGCTGGCTGCTACAACGACGGTAGAGTTTAATTCGAACGTTTGCCGACAACGAATAAGTTCTTCTGTAACCGAAAGTCCTAGAGACAAAAATAATGAAAAATGGCGTTTTGGCCCACGGAAAAAAGAAAGCGCTTTCTTTGGCTGCTCCCTTAACTGGTATGGCTCGTATCAAGTACGCCAATGACCGGTAGCGGAAGGGCCGGCCGATAATTTTGAAAATGGCGTGTCGGCCCGCGGAGAATTGACGAAGAACGTCTCGCTTTTCGGCCGCAAGGCAGCTAGACGAACGGCACCCCGCTAAGAACATGGCCCCCGAGTCCCTCAACTGGCACGGAGCGTCTCGAGCCGATTCACTGCAAGGCGCTGATATTATGACTGAACAAACATACATAAAATTCTAGATCCCGTGAATTATAGCAAGATGCTGTGAAACAGCAGGGCTATTGGAATAATACAACTGTATACGTACACAGCTCGGCTTGATGTACTTCTTACCAGATAGTAATCAAATCCCTGGCTAGTTGGGAGATGTTCTCCATTGCGACCAACCCCCAAATGCCACTTGCCAACCATGGCAGTGCTGTAACCAGCTTGCTTGACATACTCTGCTATTGTGGTCTCATTCTGTGGAAGACCTGTACAAGGAATTTGAAGTACATGTGCAGAAATGCATATGGCTATACCTTTTGTGTTGCTGTAATATTCTGAAAGATAATGGTATGCACAAAGAAAGGCACAATACCTCCAATACTCGACGGTGTAAATACTCCAGGGTACACACCAGACCTTGTGTGATACCTCCCTGTCAAAAGGGCTGCCCTGCACATCAACAACAGAAGGAGACATGATGGCAGATTAATCACATTACTGGAAAGCAGACTACATATGTGCCACAGTGTCGACACATAGCTACTACAGCTAATTCTTAACTGTTTGCCTGCATGGTGGAACAAAGGAAACTCACCTTGATGGGGTGCATGCTGGGCTAGCAGCATAAAAGTCTGTAAACCTCAGACCCTCTTTTGCCATTGCATCAATATTTGGAGTGATTGCATAGGGATGTCCATAGCAACCAAGGTCTCCATACCCAAGCTGCATATATGGGAGGTGCATGAGGCTACAGTAACAAAGACTGTAGAGACAGTAATGCAACAGACTGAAACATATTAAGCTGCATGAGGTTGCCGAATGCCTTGGCACTGATGACTGGGAATTCTAGGTATGTTCATCAACATGACAGCATACTCAGAGAATTGTGCTGTAAGCATTTCAACAGGGTAACATAAATCCTTTCTCACAGACAGCAAAGTATATATATACATGAGCAATAATTATCCCAAATATAGCTGCACTAATTAATGCACTATGAATTAAAATCTGACTTCGTTGACACAGCTACCACACTCCATATGTTGCTATGGACATTCCACAGAGAGATGCATACAGTAAGTATCAATTGTGTCTACAATGAATCAGCAATCGCACAGGCATAGGAAGAGAAGGCATGAGAGGACATGCCCCTGCCCTCTGCCACAAATCATGCATCCTTCACATTTCTATACGTCATAGTGAGATTGTGTGTTACAGCTATTATAATATCATACACCATGCATACAGGCCATGTATATACACAGACAGAACAAGACCTATAGCAGTTGCAGAACCATATGCAAGCTATATTCCCTACTCACATCATCAGCGAAGATAATCACAATGTTTGGCTTGTCTGGCAGCTTCAAGTTGTATCTTCTGCTCCAGCATCCCAGTAATACACCTTGCAAGATGAAGCAGGAGAAAACTAGTCCTAAAAGTTTAGCCATTCTGCGCACAAGTTCTGTTCTTTTTCAATTGAATACCACCTCTACTGCTGAGGCAACTAATCGTGATGCACTGTCCTTGCCTTTATATATGTGTGGATGCTTTGATCAGGCTAACAGTTAAGGAAGCAATGCAGCTGCTGAAGGATATAATAACACGGATGAAGGTTAGGGAATTTCAATTAGAGAGAGGAAGCTGATTATGAGCTTTCAAATTGGAAAGTTGAACGGTTTAAATAGTGAACTTTGAGAGAAGGCTTCTTATGTTGATAATAATGTTTTCTAGATTGCAAGCGCAAAATGAGTATGATGGTAATGCTACTTGGAATAATTAACAGTGAAATGGAAATCTTATAACTGTCAGGTCAAAGCTATTAATTATAAAACACACGCTCTATTTACTCAATGGCTGTGAGACAAGGATATTGCAGAACAAACACATGAAGAAGCTGCAGGAGCTGGAGATCAGGTGTGTGTGTGTTCGTGTGTGTGTGCATGTGCATGTGTGTGCATGTGTGTGTGTGTGTGTGTGTGTGTGTGTGTGTGTGTGTGTGTGTGTGTGTGTGTGTGTGTGTGTGTGTGTGTGTGTACGTGTGTGTACCTGTGTTTTTTACATAAAAAGGGGGGATAATGTATGACCATTCAGATTATGCAGAGTTATCTCTCTGTGTGTACGTGTTTATGGGAATCATGATTTCACGAGATGGCCACAAATCTCAATAGCGCTGCCTGCTCGTTATGGTATAGCTAGCTACGCAGGCATCCTACTCATGGTGCAGAAACGTCAACATTATTTCGGTTTCTAATATGTTGTATACCATTATCCTAGTTCCAGTCCCCGCTGCTCAATGCTTGAACGATACCTTTTAGCGCTGCCGTAATGACATCATAGCTCGACACTAATGATTACGGGCGATTGCTAGTCTCGCTTGCGGACGCTGGACGCGGACATATTATTGTTGCGCAATAATGGGCTGGCGACGAGACTAATCGATTGCGAACATTCGGCCGAGACTACACACCCAAAACTACTGTACCAGAACGTGATTAATGTTCGTGAATGTCCTGCAATATAAAGCTACCATGAGCTGACACTAACCAACACTGCTCTTATTCTCTCCTCTCCCATTCTTGTCTCTCGTGTCTCGGCCTTTGTGCCTAATGTCAGGTGTCTGTGTAGACCATCCAGTGTACATACTGATGCCACACTCTGTCCATGTGTGCTTTCTTCCTTTGTACACAGGATGAGTGCAACAGTTATGCAGGGAAGATTTGCAGGTTCTCTCTCCACCCATAAGCAATGAGCATTGAATTGGTGTGTATGTGGGGTGTATGCATGTGTGTATGTGTGTCAGTGTTTGAATTCTTGGTCATAATAATAGTCATATTGCTGTCACACGCATGCATGCACACATACACATACACACACACACACACACACACACACACACACACACACACACACACACACACACACACACACACACACACACACACACACACACACACACACACACACACACACACACACACACACAACGCAGAGGCATATATACTGTTTGCTGCTGCCACCTCCATGCACCTCCCCTTCTCTGGTCCTTGCCTGCCACATCCAGCAAGAACGTATACACAATGTGTGCATGTGTGTGGGTGTGTGCATATATGCAAGAGTGAAAGAGTGTCATTATGGGCATGTGCACATGGGCGATCATGAGTGGTGAGTGTGCATTAGACTGGTTGCTGCTATCCTATGTGTTATGAGAGACAAACATAATTACGCTGTGGTGTTTGGCTTGTGTGGGACCTTGTAGGGTAAGGGTTAGTGCACTTGTGTGTGGCTATGTGCTATGGATTCTGATTTCACCCTTCACTAGCAATGGGTTCATGTGATGCAACAGTGTTGTCACTTCCAGCACCTTTAGGCCCAGACATGTGTACCATGCAGATCATGATGTGGTGAATGATCTTTCATTAGCTGCCACAGACTGTTTGATCACACACTCATACTGCTCATACTTTCCCCCTCTCTTCCTGCCCTCTCCCCTCCCATCACCATCCCATGAGCCTCTATCATTAGATCATTGTCTGTGTTGCCCACACATCTATATACAGTGTTTCCATATAATAAGCCCATAAGCTGCATGTCTGTGGCATAATCCATCCATGTGTCCCTCCTTCCCTTGTATGCAGGATGAAATACACCTGTATGCATGTGAAGAGGAATTTGTTGCCTCTCACTCCACACATATAACAGTGAATGCTGAATAGGTTTGAATGTGTGTGTGTATGTGTATGCATGTGTAAGGGAGAAGTGCATGTGTGTATTTCAAATTTCTGAATTTGAATTACTGTCACAGGCTACTTACTATAAAAATAATTCCTTTATTCACCAGCCAGCCCTTCTTCTGACCTCTTGTCGGCAGCCTCCTTCAACAGGAGTCCCTCTCTATTTATCTCTCTCTCTTTCCCTCTAACCCTCAGTCCCTCCCTCCTCCCTCCTTTCTCTTTCTCTATCTCTAGGGGCTAGGGACTGCAGAAACAATGCCCATCATTGGCATTAAATTGCAGACCAATAGTATGTATGTGAAGTATAAGAGTCTGCTGCACCTCGTAATTGTCACAGCCAACTAGGGGCACTCCCATGTATGACTATATTAACACTCTAGGAATGGCTTCGTCTGTTGCAACACAATGGTTCCAAGTGTTGCAATGCATAAAGTCATTTCTGCATCAATATCCTTCGCTATAATTATAGCATGACATATTCCATATCAAGTGAGTGGTATGCTCTTGCAAACCCACAATAACTACTACTGATCACACTAACCACAAACTGTTTATATGGCTATTTGTAGTGTTGTGCCATTTGCTTGATGCTGGATGGACTCCTTGTATTTCACCAAAGCTGCTTGCCAACAAACTGTGCCTTAGCTTGTGCAAACATTCTGTAACTAAACTCAATAACCTTACAGCGGAGGATGATTACTATAGGTCATGCACTGTGAATGGGGTAATGAGGCTAAAGGTGAGATAGAAGTTAAAGATACAAAGAAACAATTAAGAGTGATCAAGACTAGACCTATGAAGGACTTCCTCATAATTATGTAAATACTCACCAATGCAATTAGTGAAAAATTGTATTGTGGTCACCATTGACTAGCTATATAGGTCAAACTAGCTTTCGAATTGATCACATTTCCATCGCATCATTCTATAGTTATCCTCCCCTTCCCCTCTCATGCACCCTTCCTTTCTCCTTCTCTCTCCTCTCTTTACACTCTTTCACCTACTGTCCTTAGACTCTGTGTCCACGTATTGCATGTGTATGTTGTTGGCCCGCTCCACTTATATAATTATGTGTTTCTCCTGTCCCTTGTATAAATATACGGGATGAGTACAACAGTTATATGGGGAACATTTGATGGTTCTCTCTTCACCCAGAAACCATGAGTGTCAAAAAGATGCATTTGTGTGTCAGTGTTTGAATTCCTATCTGCTTGTTGCTGTCACCTTAGGGACAAGTTTAACTACACTGTGGTGTCTGGCTTGTGTGGGACCTTGTAGGGTAAAAGGGTTAGTGTACTGATGTGTGGGTATGTTATATGGATTCTGATTCCACCCTTCACTAGCTGTGTCAGATGAGTGGGTGTCTTCCATTCTATTACTTCAGTCTAGAGCGATGATGTCACTTCCAGCAAGAGTATTAAAATATTAAATATGTCACATACCAGGCTCCATGTGTACCATGCAGATCATCAAGTGGGGAATGTTCTTTCTTTAGCTGTCACCGGCTGTTTAATCACACACTGTTTGTACCTTGCCCTCTTCCTTCCTTTCTTCTCCCTTCTCCTCAATCACCTCATTTCCTTTCAAGCCTCTACTGTCGACAATGTCACTAGACGTGTGTTGCTCACACATGTGTACACTGCATCCATAAAAGCCCATGCTGTTGGTCCACTCCATGCATTCATGTACATGGCTTCCTTTCCATTGTATGCAAGATTAGGTGTTGTACATCAAAAGTGTGTGAGGAGAAAATTGTCAACTCTCACTCTACACACAGTGAATGCTGAATTTTTGTGTACGTTTGTATGTATGTGTGTATTAATGGGCATGTGGGTATATAGATGGGTGAGTGTGCACTGGAACGCATTCTGAAATTGACTTCCTAGGGACCAAGTACTGCAGAAACAATTAATGCCATGCACCTATTCACATTCACAGACCCAGTATGCCTGTGTGGTATATACACATTTTGAAGACTTCTGAGTGGCTATATAGACATCATGTATCATTATTATTATGGAACAACTCCAGCTGATCAAAATGGGGAGACTGGTCGAAGGAATCAAATCAAATGCTTCAACCCTAATGCAATTGTCCTCATCAATATATATCACTGATGAGGACACCTGGATTGGGATCAAAACATTAGATTTGACTTGTACCCAGTCTGCCCTCCCCTTTCGATCAGCTGGAATTGTTCCCTGTAATTAACAAAGTATACATTATATACATGGATTCTGCTTTCCGCTTAGTTGCAACAGACAACTACAGTATACTGTAGGTGCTTTCCCTTGCATGACTTCACACTCTAGCAATGGCTTCGCCTATTGCAACAGTGCTGCATAACATGAAGCCATTGCAGCACCAATATCATATGACCACAACCATCATATCACTTATGGCAGCTAGACTAGATGGGCTGTATTGTCTTCTTTCACCACCTTCAGCAGCTACCACTGGTCACCTTAGAGGAAGGAGATAACTTAGGACTGTGCGAATAGGTAAATGAGGGCTAAAGATGAGATGGAAGTGAAGATACAAAGTGATGATTCAAGAATGGTCATGTGAATAGTCTTATGAACTCATCAACAGAGATGGAACCCCCCCATATGTGAATACTGACAGAATTAATGCAACAATTGGAAATCCTAATGTGGTCATTGACTGACTATAGGTCCAAATAGCATCCTGATTGTTCACATTGTCATTGCATCTATCCCCCTCCCCCTACCATCCCCCTCTCCTGTACCAACTTCCTCTCCCCAGTTGTCCCCCTCTCCCCTACCACCCCACTTTCCCGTATCATCCCCCTCTCTAATATAATCCCCCTTTCCCCTACCATCCCCCTTTCCCTACCATCCCCCTCTCCCCTACCATCTTCCTCTCTCATACCATCTCCCTCTCCAATACCATCCCCCTCTCCCCTACCATCTTCCTCTCCCATATCATCTCCCTCTCCAATACCATCCCCCTCTCCCCTACCATCCCCCTCATCCCTAACATCCCCTCATCCCTAACATCTCCCTCTCCCTTGCCATCCCCCTCTTCTCTAACATCCCCCTCTCTCCTACCATCCCCTCTCCCTTGTATACCACCCCTCATATCCCTTCTATCCCTTCTCTCTCATCTCCTAGCCTCTCACACACTGTCATTTAGTGTCATTTAGTGTCCATGCAGTTGTTGCCCTGCTCATTCCATTTATGCCTCCCTCCTTTCATATACGACAGGGAAATCTCCATATGTGAATACTCACCAATGCAATTAGTGAAAAGTCCTGTTGTGGTCACCATTGACTAGCTATAGGTCAAACTAACTTTCGAATTGATTACATTCCCATCACATCTATAGTTATCCTCCCCTTCCCCTCTCATGCACCCTTCCTTTCTTCTTCTCTCTCCTCCCTTTACACTAGCTCGTTCACCTACTGTCAGTAGATGTCTGTGTCCACTTGTTGCATGTGCATGGTGTTGGCCGTTCCTACTATATATGTGTTTCTCCATCCTCTGTAAAAATATATGGGATGAGTACAACTGTTATATGGGGAAGATTTGATGGTTCTCACTCCATCCAGAAGCAATGAGTGCCGAAAGGATGTGTTTGTGTGTCAGTGTAGTTGACTTCCTTAATATTTGCTAGCTGCTGTCACCTCCATGCACCTCAAGCCCCTTCTCGGCTCCTTGCCTGCCACCTCCTTCAACACAAAATATGCACAATGTGTGCATGTGCATGTGTATACAGTATGTGTGTGAGAGTGTGTGTCATTATGGGCATGTGTAGGGACAAGTTTAATTACACTGTGGTGTCTGGCTTGTGTGGGACCTTGTAGGGTAAGGGTTAGTGTACTTGTGTGTGGGTATGTTATATGGATTCTGATTCCACCCTTCACTATAATTAAAAATTTTGTTATTCAAGGTGATGGGCGAAATGTTGTATTGACTTGTCAATTGTTCATGGAGTGCTGGATTGTCCAAAGAAGAATCACGCTATTATAACACTAGACGTGTGTTGTTCACACATGTGTACACTGCATCCAAAAAGGCCCATGCTGTTGGTCCACTTCATGCATTCATATACATGGCTTCCTTTCCATTGTATGCAAGATTAGGTGTTGTACATCAAAAGTGTGTGAGGAGGAAGTTGTCGACTCTCACTCTACACACAGGGAATGCTGAATTTGTGTGTACTTATGTGTGTATGTGTGTAATTATGGGTATCTGGGTGGATGGGTGAGTGTGCACTGGAATGCATTCGGATATTGACTTCCTAGAGACCAAGGACTGCAGAAACAATTAATGCCATGGACCTATTCACAGTCACAGACCCAGTATACCTGTGTGGTATATACACATTTTGAAGACTTCTGAGTGGCTAGGCATCATGTATCAATATTATTAGGGAACAACTCCAGCTGATCAAAATGGGGAGACTGGTCGAAGGAATCAAATCAAATGCTTCAACCCCAATCCATGTGTTCTCATCAATATATATATCACTGATGAGGACACCTGGACTGGGATTGAAACATTAGATTTGACTTGTTCACCAGTCTGCCCTCCCCTTTCGATCAGCTGGAATTGTTCCCTGTAATTAACAAAGTATACATTATATACATGGATTCTGCTTTCCGCTTAGTTGCGACAGACAACTACAGTATAGGTGCTTTCCCTTGCATGACTTCACACTCTAGCAATGGCTTCACCTATTGCAACAGTGCTGCACAACATGAAGCCACTTCCAGCACCAATATCATGTCACCACGACCATCATATCACTTATGGCAGCTAGACTAGATGGGCTGTATTGTCTTCTTTCACCACCTTCAGCAGCTACCACTGGTCACCTTAGAGCAAGGAGATAACTTAGGACTGTGCGAATGGGTAAATGAGGGCTAAAGATGAGATGGAACGAAGTTAAGATACAAAGTGATGATTCAAGAATGATCATGTGAATAGTCTTATGAACTCATCAACAGAGATGGAACCACCCATATGTGAATGCTGACAGAATTAATGCAACAATTGAAAATCCTAATGTGGTCATTGACTGACTATAGGTCCAAATAACCTCCTGATTGTTCACATTGTCATTACATCAATCCCTCTTCCCCTACCATCCTCCTATCCCCTGCCATCTCCCACTCCTTACCATCCCCTCTCCCTTAACATCCCACTCTCCCCTACCATCCCCCTCTCCCCTACCATCCCCCTCTCCCTAACCGTCCCCTTCTCCCCTACCATCCCCCTCTCCAATACCATCCCCCTTTCCCCTACCATCCCCTTCTCCAATACCATCCCCGTCTCCCCTACTATCCCTTCTCCAGTATCATCCCCCTCTCCCCTACCATCCCCCTCTCCAATACCATCCCACTCTCCCCTACCATCCCCCTCTCTCCTACCATTCACCTCTCCTCTACAATTCCCCTCTCCCCTTCGATCCATCCTCTCCCCTACCAACCGCCTTTTATGTGCCCAGGCTATTATAGTACCATTGTAGGTCGTGGTTTGGTGTTCAGGATCTACGTATTCAATGCATGACCAAGCAGAGACCGAGTTTGAGATTGTTTACCGATTGAGAGATTAAGACCAGCTTGAGATTGATTGGTGTGTTCTTGCATGACCTACAATAGCCACCAGTGCCTACCACTGACCACAAACTGTTTATACATATACTGTATTTGTAGGGTTCTGCCATTTGAATTAATCACATTCCCATCGAATCTATTGTTATCCCTCCCCTTCCTCTCTCATGCACCCTTCCTTTCTCCTTCTCTCTCCTCCCTTTACACTAGCTCATTCACTTACAGTACTGTCAGTAGATTCTGTGGCCACTTATTGCATGTGCATGGTGTTGGCCGTTCCTACTATATATGTGTTTCTCCTTTCTCTTGTAAATTATATGGGATGAGTACAACCGTTATATGGGGAAGATTTGATGGTTCTCACTCCATCCAGAAGCAATGAGTGCCGAAAGGATGTGTGTTTGTGTGTGTCAGTGTGGTTGACTTCCTTAATGTCCGCTTGCTGCTGTCACCTCCATGCCCATTGAGCCCCTTCTCCGCTCCTTGCCTGCCACCTCCTTCAATGAGAACATATGCACAATGTGTGCATGTGTATACAGTATGTGCATGAGAGAGATAGTGTGTCATTATGGGCATGTACACATGGGTGATCATGAATGGCGAGTGTGCATTGGACTGGTTGCTGCTGTCCTATATTGTATTAGGGACAAGTTTAATTACACTGTGGTGTCTGGCTTGTGTAGGACCTTGTAGGGTAAGGGTTAGTGTACTTGTGTGTGGGTATGTTATATGGATTCTGATTCCACCCTTCACTATAATTATCAATCTTGTTATCCAAAGTGATGGGCGAAACGCTGTATTGACTTGTCAATTGTTCATGGAGTGCTGGATTGTCCAAAGAAGAATCACGCTATTATAACACTAGACGTGTGTTGCTCACACATGTGTACACTGCATCCAGAAAAGCCCATGCTGTTGGTCCACTCCATGCATTCATGTACATGGCTTCCTATCCATTGTATGCAAGATTAGGTGTTGTACATCAAAAGTGTGTGAGGAGGAAGTTGTCGACTCTCACTCTACACACAATGAATGCTGAATTTGTGTGTACTTATGTGTGTATGTGTGTAATTATGGGTATCTGGGTGGATGGGTGAGTGTGCACTGGAATACATTTTGATACTGACTTCCTAGAGACCAAGTACTGCAGAACCTATTAATGCCATGGACCTATTCACAGTCACAGACCCAGTATGCCTGTGTGGTATATACACATTTTGAAGACTTCTGAGTGGCTGTATAGACATCATGTATCATTATTATTAGGGAACAACTCCAGCTGATCAAAATGGGGAGACTGGTCGAAGGAATCAAATCAAATGTTTCAACCCCAATCCATGTGTTCTCATCAATATATATATCACTGATGAGGACACCTGGATTGGGATCAAAACATTTGATTTGACTTGTACACCAGTCTGCCCTCCCCCTTTCGATCAGCTGGAATTGTTCCCTGTAATTAACGAAGTATACATTATATACATGGATTCTGTTTTCCGCTTAGTTGCGACAGACAACTACAGTATAGGTGCTTTCCCTTGCATGACTTCACACTCTAGCAATGGCTTCACCTATTGCAACAGTGTTGCATAACATGAAGCCACTTCCAGCACCAATATCATGTCACCACGACCATCATATCACTCATGGCAGCTAGACTATTTGGCTGTATTGTCTTCTTTCATCACCTTCAGCAGCTACCACTGGTCACCTTAGAGGAAGGAGATAACTTAGGACTGTGTGAATGGGTAAATGAGGGCTAAAGATGAGATGGAAGTTAAGATACAAAGTGATGATTCAAGAATAATCATGTGAATAGTCTTATGAACTCATCAACAGAGATGGAACCACCCATATGTGAATACTGACAGAATTAATGCAACAATTGAAAATCCTAATATGGTCATTGACTGACTATAGGTCCAAATAACTTCCTGATTGTTCACATTGTCATTGCATCTATCCCCCTCCCCCTACCATCCTCCTCTCCCCTACCATCCCCCTCTCCCCTACCATCCCCCTCTCCCCTACCATCCCCCTCTCCCCTAACATCCCCCTCTCCCCTAACATCCCCCTCTCCCCTAACATCCCCCTCTCCCCTCCCATTCCCCTCTCCCATACCATCCCCCTCTCCCTAACATCCCCTCTCCCCTACCATCCCCCTCTCCCCTCCCATTCCCCTCTCCCCTACCATCCCCCTCTCCCATCCCATCCCCCTCTCCCCTACCATCCCCCTCTCCCATCCCATCCCCCTCTCCCCTCCCATCCCCCTCTCCCATACCATCCCCCTCTCCCCTACCATCCCCTTCTCCAATACCATCCCCTTCTCCCCTACCATCCCTTCTCCAGTATCATCCCTCTCTCCCCTACCATCCCCCTCTCCCCTACCATCCCCCTCTCCCCTACCATCCCACTCTCCCCTACTGTCCCTCTCTCCCCTACCATCCCCCTCTCCCATACCATCCCCCTCTCTCCTACTAGCCCCCTCTCCCCTACAATTCCCCTCTCCCCTTCGATCCATCCTCTCCCCTACCAACCGCCTTTTATGTGCCCAGGCTATTATGGTACCGTTGTAGGTCGTGGTTTGGTGTTCAGGATCTACGTATTCAATGCATGACCAAGCAGAGACCGAGTTTGAAATTGTTTACTGATTGAGAGATTAAGACCAGCTTGAGATTGATTGGTGTGTTCTTGCATGACCTACAATAGCCACCAGTGCCTACCACTGACCACAAACTGTTTATACATATACTGTATTTGTAGGGTTCTGCCATTTGCTTATTATTGCTAATTAAGATTCACATGCACTAATTCAGGTTGGATGGGCTCCTTATTTATATTTCATCACAGCAGCTCGTCAACAAACTTGTGCAACTATCTGTAACTGAACTCAGTAACCATACAGCGGAGGATGATTACTATAGGACATGCACTGTGAATGGGGTAATGAGGCTAAAGGTGAGATGGAGGTTAAAGATACAAAGGAACAATTAAGAGTGATCAAGACTAGTCCTATGACAGTCATGGAAATCCCCATAATTATGTGAATATAGTTACTCACCAATGTAGTTAGTGAAAAGTCCTGTTGTGGTCACCATTGACTAGCTATATAGGTCAAACTAGCTTCGAATTGATCACATTCCCATCGAATCTATATAAAATTGTTATCCCTCCCCTTCCTCTCTCATGCACCTTTCCTTTCTTCTTCTCTCTCCTCCCTTTACACTAGCTCGTTCACCTACTGTCAGTAGATGTCTGTGTCCACTTGTTGCATGTGCATGGTGTTGGCCGTTCCTACTATATATGTGTTTCTCCATCCTCTGTAAAAATATATGGGATGAGTACAACTGTTATATGGGGAAGATTTGATGGTTCTCACTCCATCCAGAAGCAATGAGTGACGAAAGGATGCGTTTGTGTGTCAGTGTAATTGACTTCCTTAATGTCCGCTTGCTACTGTCACCTCCATGCCCATCGAGCCCCTTCTCCGCTCCTTGCCTGCCACCTCCTTCAATGAGAACATATGCACAATGTGTGCATGTGTATACAGTATGTGCATGAGAGAGATAGTGTGTCATTATGGGCATGTACACATGGGTGATCATGAGTGGCGAGTGTGCATTGGACTGGTTGCTGCTGTCCTATATTGTATTAGGAACAAGTTTAATTACACTGTGGTGTCTGGCTTGTGTGGGACCTTGTAGGATAAAAGGGTTAGTGTACTTGTGTGTGGGTATGTTATATGGATTCTGATTCCACCCTTCACTATAATTATCAATCTTGTTATCCAAAGTGATGGGCGAAACGCTGTATTGACTTGTCAATTGTTCATGGAGTGCTGGATTGTCCAAAGAAGAATCACGCTATTATATCAATAGATGTGTGTTGCTCACACATGTGTACACTGCATCCAGAAAAGCCCATGCTGTTGGTCCACTCCATGCATTCATGTACATGGCTTCCTATCCATTGTATGCAAGATTAGGTGTTGTACATCAAAAGTGTGTGAGGAGGAAGTTGTCGACTCTCACTCTACACACAATGAATGCTGAGTTTGTGTGTACTTATGTGTGTATGTGTGTAATTATGGGTATCTGGGTGGATGGGTGAGTGTGCACTGGAATACATTTTGATACTGACTTCCTAGAGACCAAGTACTGCAGAACCTATTAATGCCATGGACCTATTCACAGTCACAGACCCAGTATGCCTGTGTGGTATATACACATTTTGAAGACTTCTGAGTGGCTGTATAGACATCATGTATCATTATTATTAGGGAACAACTCCAGCTGATCAAAATGGGGAGACTGGTCGAAGGAATCAAATCAAATGTTTCAACCCCAATCCATGTGTTCTCATCAATATATATATCACTGATGAGGACACCTGGATTGGGATCAAAACATTTGATTTGACTTGTACACCAGTCTGCCCTCCCCCTTTCGATCAGCTGGAATTGTTCCCTGTAATTAACGAAGTATACATTATATACATGGATTCTGTTTTCCGCTTAGTTGCGACAGACAACTACAGTATAGGTGCTTTCCCTTGCATGACTTCACACTCTAGCAATGGCTTCACCTATTGCAACAGTGTTGCATAACATGAAGCCACTTCCAGCACCAATATCATGTCACCACGACCATCATATCACTCATGGCAGCTAGACTATTTGGCTGTATTGTCTTCTTTCATCACCTTCAGCAGCTACCACTGGTCACCTTAGAGGAAGGAGATAACTTAGGACTGTGTGAATGGGTAAATGAGGGCTAAAGATGAGATGGAAGTTAAGATACAAAGTGATGATTCAAGAATAATCATGTGAATAGTCTTATGAACTCATCAACAGAGATGGAACCACCCATATGTGAATACTGACAGAATTAATGCAACAATTGAAAATCCTAATATGGTCATTGACTGACTATAGGTCCAAATAACTTCCTGATTGTTCACATTGTCATTGCATCTATCCCCCTCCCCCTACCATCCTCCTCTCCCCTACCATCCCCCTCTCCCCTACCATCCCCCTCTCCCCTACCATCCCCCTCTCCCCTAACATCCCCCTCTCCCCTAACATCCCCCTCTCCCCTAACATCCCCCTCTCCCCTCCCATTCCCCTCTCCCATACCATCCCCCTCTCCCTAACATCCCCTCTCCCCTACCATCCCCCTCTCCCCTCCCATTCCCCTCTCCCCTACCATCCCCCTCTCCCATCCCATCCCCCTCTCCCCTACCATCCCCCTCTCCCATCCCATCCCCCTCTCCCCTCCCATCCCCCTCTCCCATACCATCCCCCTCTCCCCTACCATCCCCTTCTCCAATACCATCCCCTTCTCCCCTACCATCCCTTCTCCAGTATCATCCCTCTCTCCCCTACCATCCCCCTCTCCCCTACCATCCCCCTCTCCCCTACCATCCCACTCTCCCCTACTGTCCCTCTCTCCCCTACCATCCCCCTCTCCCATACCATCCCCCTCTCTCCTACTAGCCCCCTCTCCCCTACAATTCCCCTCTCCCCTTCGATCCATCCTCTCCCCTACCAACCGCCTTTTATGTGCCCAGGCTATTATGGTACCGTTGTAGGTCGTGGTTTGGTGTTCAGGATCTACGTATTCAATGCATGACCAAGCAGAGACCGAGTTTGAAATTGTTTACTGATTGAGAGATTAAGACCAGCTTGAGATTGATTGGTGTGTTCTTGCATGACCTACAATAGCCACCAGTGCCTACCACTGACCACAAACTGTTTATACATATACTGTATTTGTAGGGTTCTGCCATTTGCTTATTATTGCTAATTAAGATTCACATGCACTAATTCAGGTTGGATGGGCTCCTTATTTATATTTCATCACAGCAGCTCGTCAACAAACTTGTGCAACTATCTGTAACTGAACTCAGTAACCATACAGCGGAGGATGATTACTATAGGACATGCACTGTGAATGGGGTAATGAGGCTAAAGGTGAGATGGAGGTTAAAGATACAAAGGAACAATTAAGAGTGATCAAGACTAGTCCTATGACAGTCATGGAAATCCCCATAATTATGTGAATATAGTTACTCACCAATGTAGTTAGTGAAAAGTCCTGTTGTGGTCACCATTGACTAGCTATATAGGTCAAACTAGCTTCGAATTGATCACATTCCCATCGAATCTATATAAAATTGTTATCCCTCCCCTTCCTCTCTCATGCACCTTTCCTTTCTTCTTCTCTCTCCACCCTTTACACTAGCTCGTTCACCTACTGTCAGTAGATGTCTGTGTCCACTTGTTGCATGTGCATGGTGTTGGCCGTTCCTACTATATATGTGTTTCTCCATCCTCTGTAAAAATATATGGGATGAGTACAACTGTTATATGGGGAAGATTTGATGGTTCTCACTCCATCCAGAAGCAATGAGTGACGAAAGGATGCGTTTGTGTGTCAGTGTAATTGACTTCCTTAATGTCCGCTTGCTACTGTCACCTCCATGCCCATCGAGCCCCTTCTCCGCTCCTTGCCTGCCACCTCCTTCAATGAGAACATATGCACAATGTGTGCATGTGTATACAGTATGTGCATGAGAGAGATAGTGTGTCATTATGGGCATGTACACATGGGTGATCATGAGTGGCGAGTGTGCATTGGACTGGTTGCTGCTGTCCTATATTGTATTAGGAACAAGTTTAATTACACTGTGGTGTCTGGCTTGTGTGGGACCTTGTAGGATAAAAGGGTTAGTGTACTTGTGTGTGGGTATGTTATATGGATTCTGATTCCACCCTTCACTATAATTATCAATCTTGTTATCCAAAGTGATGGGCGAAACGCTGTATTGACTTGTCAATTGTTCATGGAGTGCTGGATTGTCCAAAGAAGAATCACGCTATTATATCAATAGATGTGTGTTGCTCACACATGTGTACACTGCATCCAGAAAAGCCCATGCTGTTGGTCCACTCCATGCATTCATGTACATGGCTTCCTATCCATTGTATGCAAGATTAGGTGTTGTACATCAAAAGTGTGTGAGGAGGAAGTTGTCGACTCTCACTCTACACACAATGAATGCTGAGTTTGTGTGTACTTATGTGTGTATGTGTGTAATTATGGGTATCTGGGTGGATGGGATGATCAAAATGGGGAGACTGGTCAAAGGAATCAAATCAAATGCTTCAACCCCAATCCATGTGTCTTCATCAATATATATCACTGATGAGGACACCTGGATTTTGATCGAAACATTTGATTTGATTCGTACACCAGTCTGCTCTCGATCCCCTTTCAATCAGCTGGAATTGTTCCCTGTAATTAACGAAGTATACATTATATACATGGATTCTGTTTTCCGCTTAGTCGCGACAGACAACTACAACATAGGTGCTTTCCCTTGCATGACTTCACACTCTAGCAATGGCTTCACCTATTGCAACAGTGTTGCATAACATGAAGCCACTTCCAGCACCAATATCATATCACCACGACCATCATATCACCCATGGCAGCTAGACTATTTGGGCTGTATTGTCTTCTTTCACCACCTTCAGCAGCTACCACTGGTCACCTTAGAGCAAGGAGAAACTTAGGACTGTGCGAATGGGTAAATGAGGGCTAAAGATGAGATGGAACGAAGTTAAGATACAAAGTGATGATTCAAGAATGACCATGTGAATAGTCTTATGAACTCATCAACAGAGATGGAACCACCCATATGTGAATGCTGACAGAGTTAATGCAACAATTGAAAATCCTAATGTGGTCATTGACTGACTATAGGTCCAAATAACCTCCTGATTGTTCACATTGTCATTGCATCTATCCCTCTCCTCTACCATCCCCCTCATCCATAACATCTCCCTCCCCCTGCCATCCCCCTCTCTCCTACCATCCCCTCTCCCTTGTATACCACCCCTCACATCCCTTCTATCCCTTCTCTCTCATCTCTTACCCTCTCACGCACTGTCATTTAGTGTCATTTAGTGTCCATGCAGTTGTTGCCCTGCTCATTCCATCAATGCCTACCTCCTTTCATATACGACAGGGAAATCTCCATATGTGAATACTCACCAATGCAATTAGTGAATAGTTGTATTGTGGTCACCATTTACTAGCTATATATATATAGGTCAAACTAACTTCGAATTGATCACATTCCCATTGCATCTATAGTTATCCTCCCCTTCCCCTCTCATGCACCCTTCCTTACTCCTTCTCTCTCCTCCCTTTACACTAGCTCGTTCACCTACTGTCAGTAGATGTCTGTGTCCACTTGTTGCATGTGCATGGTGTTGGCCGTTCCTACTATATATGTGTTTCTCCATCCTCTGTAAAAATATATGGGATGAGTACAACTGTTATATGGGGAAGATTTGATGGTTCTCACTCCATCCAGAAGCAATGAGTGCCGAAAGGATGCGTGTTTGTGTGTCAGTGTGGTTGACTTCCTTAATGTCTGCTTGCTGCTGTCACCTCCATGCACCTCAAGCCCCTTCTCGGCTCCTTGCCTGCCACCTCAATGAGAACGTATGCACAATGTGTGCATGTGTATACAGCATGTGCGTGAGAGAGAGTGTGTCATTATGGGCATGTGCACATGGGTGATCATGAGTGGTGAGTGTGCATTGGACTGGTTGCTGCTGTCCTATGCCACCTTAGGGACAAGTTTAATTAAACTGTGGTGTTTGGCTTGTGTGGAACCTTGTAGGGTAAGGGTTAGTGTACTTGTGTGTGCGTATGATATACGGATTCTGATTCCACCCTTCACTATAATTAAAAATTTTGTTATCCAAGGTGATAGGCAAACGTTGTATTGACTTGTCAATTGTTCATGGAGTGCTGGATTGTCCAAAGAAGAATCACGCTATTATATCAATAGACGTGTGTTGCTCACACATGTGTACACTGCATCCAGAAAAGCCCATGCTGTTGGTCCACTTCATGCATTCATATACATGGCTTCCTTTCCATTGTATGCAAGATTAGGTGTTGTACATCAAAAGTGTGTGAGGAGGAAGTTGTCGACTCTCACTCTACACACAGTGAATGCTGAATTTTTGTGTACGTTTGTAATGTATGTGTGTATTAATGGGCATGTGGGTATGTATATAGATGGGTGAGTGTGCACTGGAACGCATTCTGAAATTGACTTCCTAGAGACCAAGGACTGCAGAACCTATTAATGCACACACGTGTATACTGCATCCAAAAAAGCCCATGCTGTTGGTCCACTCCATGCATTCATGGACGTGGCTTCCTTTCCATTGTATGCAAGATTAGGTGTTGAACAAAGGCTAATCACTGGATATTACGCTTACTAGCCTTCTACACCGAAGTGTTTCAGGAGGCTGGGGGGACGGAGCCCTATTGATGGCAACCAGTGATCGCCCTCCCACATTACTAGTCATCCTACAAAGATGGAAGAGCCACAGACAGCTGTTTTGCCCGGATTGGGGCTCATCAGTGTGGCGTACTGATGGAATGCAGGATGACTAGTCACTCTTGTATCTGCCACCAGTGAAACACATGTGGTTTCAACAAGAGCAAATATTAATGGGGGAAGCTAAGTCATGAGCGTGACTTGCGTGGGATTGTTGAGAGGTCGGTTCATTGCAGTAAGCCACTGCAACGGCCAGGCCGGGCTCGGTTGAACAAAGGCTAATCACTCGATATTACGCCTACCTGCCTTCGAATCTACACCGAAGTGTTTCAGGAGGTCAGTCACGCTCATGACTTAGCCTTCCCTTATTAATAAACCTAGCCCGGCCTGGCCGTTGCAGTGGCTTACTGCAATTAACCGACCTCTCAAGATTAGGTGTTGTACATCAATGTGTGCAAGGAGGAATTTGTTGACTCTCACACTACACACAGTGAATGCTGAATTTGTGTGTACATAATATATGTGTACTGTATGTGTGTAATTATGGGTATCTGGGTGGATGGGTGAGTGTGCACTGGAATGTATTTTGTTACTGACTTCCTAGAGACCAAGTACTGCAGAAACAATTAATGCCATGGACCTATTCACAGTCACAGACCCAGTATGCCTGTTTGGTATATGTACACTTTTTGAAGACTTCTGAGTGGCTAGGCATCATGTATCATTATTTTCAGGGAACAACTCCAGCTGATCAAAAAGAGTGAACTGGTGAATGAGTCAAATCAAATGCTTCAACCACAATCCATGTGTCCTCATCAATATATATCACTAATGAGGACACCTGGACTGGGATCGAAACGTGTGATTTGACTCGTACACCAGTCTGCCCTCCCCTTTCGATCAGCTAGAGTTGTTCCCTGTAATTAACGAAGTATACATTATATACATGGATTCTGCTTTCCACTTAGTCGCGACAGACAACTACAGTATAGGTGCTTTCCCTTGCATGACTTCACACTCTAGCAAATGGCTTCACCTATTGCAACAGTGTTGCATAACATGAAGCCACTTCCAGCACCAATATCAGATCCGCACGACCATCATATCACTCATGGCAGCTAGACTATTTGGCTGTATTGTCTTCTTTCACCACCTTCAGCAGCTACCACTGGTCACCTTAAAGCAAGGAGATAACTTAGGACTGTGTGAATGGGTAAATGAGGGCTAAAGATGAGATGGAACTTGGATGGATACAAAGTGACTAATCAAGAATGATCATGACTAATCTTATGGGCTCATCGCGATATAAAATCCCCCATAATTATGTGAATACTGACAAAATTAATGCAAAAATGGAAATGTGCATGGTCATTGACTGACTATAGGTCCAAATAACCTCTTAATTGTTCACATTGTCATTGCATCTATCCCCCTCTTCCCTGCCATCCCCCACTCCCTATCACCCCACTCTCCTCTACCATCCTCCTCTCCCCTACCATCCCCCTCTCCCCTACCATTCCCCTCTCCCCTACCATTCCCCTTTCCCTTACCATCCCCCTCTCTCCTACCATCTTCCTCTCCCCTGCCATCCCCCTTATTCTTACATAACACTCCTCCAATCGTTTCCTATTACACCCTCTCGCCCACTGTCAATTAATGTCCATGCAGTGGTTGGCCTAGCTGCTCAATTCATCTATATGTGTTCCTCCTTTCCTTTGCAATATAGAATGAGTTCAACAGAGTTTGGAGAGAAATTTGCTGGTTCTCAGTCAACACAGAATCTGTGGTGTTGACTGGGTTTGTGAGCATGTCTGTTCATTTGTGTAAAAGGGTTACACTTGTCACCCACACACCATCTATAGATCTACGTACATCTACACATACTATTGTGGAACAGGCATACACTGCATGTATAGTACTGTGACAGAGCATCTAGAAGACACTGGTAACTACTTCTTTAGTTCAAAATGTGGCTAGCCAGCTTCGGTTGAATTTAAATTCCATCCACAATTCCTGCAAATAGTGATTCTTGGCTCAATCTGAGTGTATACTTGTCCTTAATTACCTAATGCAGCAAGTTGGTAATGATTATATTGATTTGCACTTAGTGCATACTCAGGATCATTGTGCAATGTAGCTCTGATACTTCATATTGCAACACTCATTACCTACGTACAACATGTATTCATAATTTATGCTGAAGTGAGGGCTTCTCAGCTGGCTCAGGCATCAGATATGGTTGGTTCTCTAATACCAGCTTCACAACAGGGTTGAAAACCTTGCCGATGTTTCGACCAGATGCTCTGGTCTTCTTCAGGGCGAAGATGCCTCGAAGCGAAGATCTTCGCCCTGAAGAAGACCAGAGCATCTGGTCGAAATGTCGGCAAGGTTTTCAACCCTGTTGTGAAGCTGGTATTAGAGAACCAACCATATCTGATAATTTATGCTGCTCAAGTCCTAATGAATCTACATGGACTTAATTGCTATACACTTTATACCATTTGCCACAGTAACTTCCCACAAATATGAATATAACACAAAGCCATAATATATGAAGGAATCTTGATATGAAAACAATAATTGTGGGGATGCTGGTGGTCTGGAGCTGAAGCACACGATTCAAGATCAATGATTATGGGATGTTTCCAGTTCAAGCTCAAGCCCAGACCGTGGCAAGACGTTTTCAGCGGCAGCACCCCCGACAACAAACAGCCTCACTGAACAAATGACAAACTGATTTACTGTATGTGTCTGTGTTGTTTGTACTATGTATGTGTTGTGGGTGCCTGGAAGAGTTGCCTTCTGCATGGCTAAAGGTTCCCCACATTAAATAAGATCAATTATTATTATTATCAATTAAACATACAGGATCTTCCTGCATGTGTTAGCTCAAAAAGTTCATAATTATAGGAACAAAGGGGTTGGAGCAGTGACTCAGCTCTACTCAAGATTGGTATTGCATGGAAATGACTGTTCTATGTATGTAGAAATTGGTTTCAATCCTGCATCTGCCAACAACTCAGTTTACATATACATGTCTAATTCACATTATATATAATATAACTGACATGTGCCCACCTACATTACGTGCCCAAGCCATATAGTACCGTCATAGCTTGCAATTTGGTGTTCTGGATCTACATATTCAATATGCATGACCAAGCAGAGACCAAGTTTGAGATTGCTGACTGATATTGAGACCAGCTCAAGATTGATTTATTGATCACACGAGAGACCTCATCTGTCCCTTCTTGCATCCTATTTTTCTGCTGCTAGCTTTAGCAGCATGCGTGCATGCATGCTTGCTATTATACATATGCACACCATGCCAAACATTCCATGTTAACATGACTGCATGCTAGCTAGCTAGATGGACAAGTTGCAATTCGCCAAGGGCAGCTATAGCTTTCATTAATATGCAGTTACCGTGGAGATAGCGATATTCACAGCGATTAACATGTCGTATCCAGGAAGAATTAGGCCAACAAATAGGAGACGACTGGCGTGCATAAAGAGCCTGCGCCGCTATTTATGGAAGATGTTACTAGCAGAAGCCCTATGGAAGACAGCCGACTGGACTACACATCTACGAAAATACACTTTGCATGAAAGAGTTGTTTCTGTGCATGGTCTTTGTCTTGCATGCACCTAGCTACAGTAACCCAGCAAGGCTGTTTCCATTCCAGTGTATGCTCAAGTATTACAGTGAAATAGGGGAGTGCTAATATTACAAGAACAAGAAGGATATGTAGATAACTAACTATGATGTCAGATATTGCATTAAGTATATCTACTAACTTCTGCATGGAATTCAGTTAATATTGAGAGTCGCTCCTGTAGAATGACAAAGCAGGATGAAAGTTAAAAGCAAAAAAAAACATTAATCACCAATACTAGTATCGCGTAGCCGACCACTTTCTCCCTTCCATTTTATTTGATGACGTAAGAGAAAGGGTCTGGTGAACAGCCTATACCATTTTTGTTCTAAGCCACCGAAACTTGGTGGCTCATTAATATGTAGTTACCGTGGAGATAACAATATTCACAGTGATTAACACGTTGTAACTGGGAAGAGTTAGGCCGACAAAGAGGAGAGGATTGGCGTGTGTAAGGAGCTTGCACCGTTATTTTATGGAAGATGTTACCAGAAGCCCTATGAAAGATAGCTGACTCAGTAGATGATTGGACTCTCTGAATCACAATATTCATCTCCTTCGGCAATACAATTGAAGCATATACAGTGGAATAATGCGGACAACCTTGGGAACAAGAGAAGTGTTCTGATTATAGTGGTGTCCGCATTTCAGAGGTACGGCTTATATGCCCATATGTTAAAACAATCGTAGTATGCATGAAAAAGTATCAAAATAAGATGAATATGTTAAGGAAGAGGTGGTTCAGTTGAGTACTCGACTCACGCACCATTTCTGAAGACAATTCTAAAGGGTAGCTGTTCGTGCTGAACTTTCCCATGTTAAAGACACTTTTAACATTCTTATTATAGACGATTTGCGTCACTCGCCAACTTCTGTACTGTTCTTGTCACTTGTCAGAGGATGCGGTGCAAATCAGAGAGCGGCCATTTTCTGGCAGCTAATCGGAATATCTGGATTATTGGGCGTGTATTATACAGAGTTGTATTAGGCTGGCACAGGGCTCTGTCTGCAATACGGAATAACGGGGTGTCCGCATTTCAGGGGGAACTGTCACGCCGTAAAAGTTCCCCCCGCCAAAATGGTTCCGCCGGGTCAAAAACGGCAGAAAATGGCTGCCGTAATGGTTCCGCCGTAGTGACAAAGTCCCTTTCGTCTCCCGATATTCGTTGTTGTGGTGGATCTTGAGCGCGCAGCGAAGACATGTCAGCTGAAATCGTCCATTCATTGAACAAAATCGTCTACTCATCGAACGAAATCGCCTATAAATCGAACCAAAGCGCCCATCTAATGAACGAAATCGCCCTTTCATCGAACGAAACATGTTATCCTGGATTGAGAAAGCGTCCCACCCTAGGGAAAGACGTCAGGGTACAAGTACACGACGAATCTGCCCGTCAATCCGCGCTGGCGTTGGTAATTTAGCAGAGGGGGAACCATTTCGGTTGCCGTTTCAGTTCCGCGGGGGGCCTAATTATGGGGGGGGGGGCTAAATTTGGCATGACAGAACTTTATACAGGTAGCATAGGGCCAATCGTTGGGACTTTAGAAAGTGTCCTCATAATCGAGGTGTCCGCACGCTTTTCAGGGGTGTCTGCAAGGCGGGGTTCCACATTGGTTCCGTGCTTAGAACAAAAACGGTATAGGCTGTTCACCAGACCCTTTCTCCCCGACCAATTACATCATCAAATAAAATGGAGGAGAGAAAGTGGCCGACTACACCAATACAGCCATCAACACACAAGCCTTAACTACCTTGCCCCCACAGGTATTATAAAAGCAGTCATTATTTACAGCACATGACTTGTGTTAGTGTAACGTCAGAGCTTTCTATACCTCAGGGTTTGAAATGCAAGTTCAACAAATCAGCTGCTGACTTTCTGGCCTCTGGGTTTCTACACAATAAACAGAGGAGGGAGAAGGGAGAAGGGCATGATAGCATCTTTTGTACAGCATTGTCTCTACCATCTATTTCCAAGACACCAGGTGATAGTGTACCTGCCAGGCAAAGAGTATCATTGCCTTATGATGAGAACAAACAGGCAGTTGGCAGGACTTGACGACTAGGAGCCAAGGCTCCACTGCCCTGGAAGTGATAACCCTTTTACAGAGGGCAAGAGAAATGTTAATAAACAACAATCCGATGAAAAAATAAGACGAAACCAGACAGGAGCGAATGAGGCACCGCCATTTTCGGGTCGCCGAAGACGCCCCTATATTGTTTTCACTTTTAGGTATTCGTATGGCTTCATGTTCGTTATGGAGTATGTCAGTATATTTCGGGCAATTCAAGATGGCGGCGCTCGAGGTCTACGCTTTACAAGGCTTGCAATCATCTATGTTCGCATTTCGCCGTCTGTTTATTAAATGAAATCAGGACATAGTTATGTCTTTACACAGTAATACTAGTAAAAAGCCTATTGAAAGAGTCTCCTGTGAGATACAGCTCCAATAGCATGAAGACCGCGCGACGGGCATTTTAAATGGCGCCGCTCTGAGACAAGTCGCTATCAACTTACTACATTTAAGCTTCCTCTATTGCATAGTGCTTTTAAATGGTTAAAGCGGCCTTAGAAACATTTGTTCATTATAATATACCAACGCAATGAGGTTCCTTGAATTAATTGGCTTGATTTTCAACCGAAAAGCCTGTTATTGCGCATCGTGGGAAACTAGCTACCTTCGCGGAGATCGCTGAGACAGCGGAACAGCGCGGCGCACTCCAGGAAATCATGGCACTGAAGTGTGCAAAGGTTAGTACTCCTAGAGGAATCGAAATTACACTATGGGCAGGTAACATGCGCTGAAATGTTCCTCCATTTACAACAGACCTTGCTAGCTAACACCCTGTGTCCACCCCCTCTCACTGTGTGCGTGCTGTGTGTGTGTGTTTGTGTGTGTGTGTGTGTGTGTGTGTGTGTTTTGTTTGTGTGTTTGTATGTGTGTGTGGTAGAGGTGCTTTTACTGGATGACAGGCTGGTCTGGTGACTTGAAACTCTTGCAAACCCAACAGTCTATTGCATCTTGATGTATCTTGCTATGGGGTGCCGTTTGTGTCATAATTGGGACTTCTTTCTTGATATGGATATCAGAACTATAATATCCATATCAGAACTCATTATATGCATATAATGATCATGATATACATATCAGAACTCATTATATGCATATCATGACCATGATATACATATCAGAACTCATTATATGCATATCATGACCATTATATCCATATCATGAACATGATATACATATCAGAACTCATTATATCCATATCATGACCATTATATCCATATCATGAACATGATATACATATCAGAACTCATTATATGCATATCATGACCATTATATCCATATCATGACCATTATATCCATATCATGAACATGATATACATATCAGAACTCATTATATGCATATCATGACCATTATATCCATATCATGAACATGATATACATATCAGAACTCATTATATGCATATCATGACCATTATATCCATATCATGAACATGATATACATATCAGAACTCATTATATGCATATCATGACCATTATATCCATATCATGAACATGATATACATATCGGAACTCATTATATGCATATCATGACCATTATATATATCCATATCATGACCATCACTTATATTATGATGACTCTACTGAGCATGCTCAGTAGCATGAGTGGGCCATGCTGCAGTAATATGGCTGGCCGTCCTGTTTTAGAATTGGACTTAGAAGAAGTGAAATACTTGTTGGCATTTGATTTTAATCTGGAAGACATTGCAGCTCTATTGGATGTTAGCAGATCAACACTTTACAGACAGATAATATAAGTGATGGTCATGATATGGGTATATATAATGGTCATGATAATTATGTATATCATGATCATGATATGCATATAATGAGTTCTGATATGTATATCGTGGTCATGATATGGATATAATGAGTTCTGATATGTATATCATGGTCATGATATGGATATAATGGTCATGATATGCATATAATGAGTTCTGATATGTATATCATGGTCATGATATGGATATAATGGTCATGATATGCATATAATGAGTTCTGATATGTATATCATGGTCATGATATGGATATAATGGTCATGATATGCATATAATGAGTTCTGATATGTATATCATGATCATTATATGCATATAATGAGTTCTGATATGGATATTATAGTTCTGATATCCATATCAAGAAAGAAGTCCCAATTATGACACAAACGGCACCCCATATCTTGCAGGCCATCAGCATTGCTGTATCCCAACTTTCTGAACTACTGAACATTCATGTGGAGTTTGCTAGCAAGTAGTTCAAGTTCAGGGGCGCCAGCGCCCCACGAGTTTTTTTAACTCGAAATACTTGTTTCTTACTATTTTGTGTCCTGCGTATGCAAATAAAATGGCGAGGAGTCGTCATTCAACTGATGATTTCTAGCCGATAGAAGTGCGGATTCACTTCAAACTAGCTGAATAATCAAAGGACACTTGTGGCTACCCAAATCTCGAGTAATGTCAAAATTGGCTAAATGTCCTAAGGTGCGATTTCTATTGGTGACTCTCACAGTTGGCTTTCAGTTAAATTGTCTGATGGTCAGGGAAAAGCAAGGGATGTCACTACTCACAGAGACTTGTCTATCTTGTCCCACCACACTGAGCTTATCACTAATTCATTTCATTCACCCTGACAATGCACAGTGCTCTGCACAACAACGCTCTCCCCAACCACTCACTTTACAAAGCATTCGGACAGGAAAGCATCTACATGTTCAGAGAAGGAAGAGGAAAGGCGGTGGTGGACCCTCTCAGAATCATTGATATCTTGAATCACTTGAATGAGCCTTGCAATACTCAGGTCGTGCAGTGGAGGGTTGCCAGTAAGCATCTCCACAACCGTGCAGCCAATACTCCTATAACAAGAGAGGGAGGGGCGGGAAGGGAACCAGTGAGGCAGGGTGGGGATAGAGGAGTTGGAAGAATGGACCAGAAAAATGATCAGACAGAGAGTGCACAGTGCACACATGCCAAACAAACTATTCTGTACACAATAAACAAAATCCTCGAAATACAAGCCTTAATGACTGTACACCTAGTGACTGTATCTACTCACCAAATGTCTGCTTTGACTGTTGCTTTGGACGTCTCCAACATTACCTCTGGTGCCATCCACCTGTATGTGCCCCTCGCTGACTTGATAGAAGATCCTGAGGAAGCAGACTAAGGAATCGATAAGATCACAAGTGAAATGGAAGATAGGGAAAGGGATGGTTCAGTTATGGGGTGTGGTGGCTCAGGGACCAATCATCATCCAAAATTGCTGCACTCACATGTAGTTGTTTCGATAAATCAAAGTCAGCCAGTTTAATATTCCCATCAGGGTCAATTAGGATGTTCGCACCTGAAGGTGAAGAGTGGGAATGACTATGTAATAAGCTTGGACCATTCTGTATCTCTCATCACACTAGCACACACCTTTGATGTCCATGTGTATAATTTTGCAGCCATGGAGGTAAGCTACTCCTTCTAGGATCTGTCTTGTATACTTCCATGTTAACTCCTCACTCAGCGGGTTTCTCTTCCTCAGTTGTTGTATGGATCCCTATACAACATGAACAAATGCTCTATTCAAATATGAGCCTGTATGCACACACATAAATTATGACATATACACTGTTACTCGCAATACGTACAACACATACAAGCTATTAAACATGGAAGAAGCAATATATACACAAATGCAGCCAGTGTACATGAACTCACTCCAGGCATGTACTCCATTAAGATACGGATTGTACCTTTACTTCTACTTGTATCATAATATGCCACAATACGAGGATGGTGAAGGCCCTTGAATAGCTTGATCTGATTCTCCAATGACTGTACCCCCTGAAGGGAAGATGGTGCAAGAGTTGGAAGTAGGAGGGCAGGGGGTGAAGTAGGGCTTGGCCCGAAAGTATAAAAATATTAGCAGGAAAATTGGCAAGGTTTTAAATGTCAGCTAAAAGAGATTAACTAAAATCAATGCGCTGAAAATATTTCCATATTCCAGGGTACTATAGTTTAGTGTAGGTCTTCCTTTCCCTTGCCAGATCGTCATTTAAATAGACTGCACTCTTGGACACTAGTTGTACATCATACATGCTATTACAGCATGCGATTGCAGTCAATATAGACCCAAGGAAGGAGATAAGCTACAGTGTGGGCTTCTCTCAAATAAGGTGGCTGCATGTGCAGGTGAACAAACACATATATTGTGAGGTGAGTTCTTGTGCTTGATTAGGAAGTAAACTAACACTGAAGAAGTAATGCAGTGCAATTAGCAGCACATACATTAGCTGAAACTCAGAACAGAGAACTAACATTTGAATGTATGCTGCTGAAGCAACTGGAAACTATTTAACCAGACTTATGTGCGTGAGGGAATGGTCCTCCTTCATCACAATATTTTGTGATGTCATGGGTATTTTAGACTTGGAATCTGCCAAATTTAAAGCCCACAAAATGTCCTTCATGGCAGATCTGCCAAATACAATACGTAGGTACAGTTAAATTTTGGTGTAGGATTATGCTGCATGCAGGAAACTGGGCAGGAGTGGGAACATGTACAAGTGAGAGTAATACAACGTAAGGGGTTAGGATTAATACTGATTCTACTATCTAAATCGTTGTTCAAAAAAGCTTTAAATGTTTTCGAGCTTTACTGGGATATGCTAAACAAGGGCACTTAAGGACAATGTGCCCAGATTGACATCACTATATAATATGGCCATCTTACACAATGATGACAGATTACAATTATTCATAATCGCATGAGATGGGTTGAAGTTGAGCAAGCAATGTGAAGCAGTAGCAATTATTACATTTGACTGACGTTACTGGTAAAGTAAATGTCTAGCAAAAAGTGCGACCGTGTTCTGAATCATTGGGCTAATAAGCTTAAGGATGGTTGCTATGGAGAGATATGTACATATAATTCAGGCATCACAAGAAAAAGATATTATTGTAATGTATAGAATGGTGCTTTACCTTCTTATCATTCTGGTCGAAGTAAACCATTTTGACAGCCTGTTGCTGTCCAGTGACAGTATTCCGATAGAGGAACACATCTCCACAGCTTCCTCGTCCAATTCGCTCTACCTCAGTCCAATTCTTTAAGGGGTCGACATACACTGCAGAGCATGCAGGGCAAATACTAGGTCTCAACACAACACTACACACTCAAGCAAGACTTCAAAGTCTGTGACTTTGTTCTTGGGTCGCTATTTTGAACCGGGCACATTCCTAAATAGACGTCACGAACGTATGTCTGATTTATATATAGCGTAGACTATATCAGAGCAATAATTATTATACTAATTAATATTTACCTTCTTGGATGATGCGTTTCTGCAAAAGAATCTCTTTGAGATCAGCTCTTGCGTGCTTTTTAGCACCCCCTTGGGATAAGTACTTTCCCGAAGTAACTGTAATCCCTGTAGCCACGTCTACAGCCTCAGCAACAAATTTGTACTCCCAGTTATCAAATCCTGTCCATGTAATGCGGTCCTCTACAACTCTGTCAGCAAACGTTTGCGTGCATTGGAAGTCTTCTGATTCCTGATCACTATCAACTGCCTTTGGTTCAATCATCATCTCTTCATCTGCAGAAAAAAACAAGTCAGTCAATCAAATTCCTATCTGTCAGTCATGGTGCTGCAACTGGTGACAACATGAGAATTAGCAGTAGCCTGAGAATTAGATAATCTTTTGAGTGTGTAACCCTCTTCTATGTGCTCCTTGCACGTTTCACAGTCACTCAATGGGTATGTATACATTTACTGACTATATATTGTTATTTTATTTTGGGCAGCAGTCTCCTGCAGTCATGAATAAGAGTTTAACACATTATAACACAACAAATATTAATATCACTACAAACATTACCAGCAGGGGCTTTGGCTTCGGCTTCTTTCATCTTGCCATCATCAGCTACTGGTCCTGGACCTGTAATAAATAATACAGTGCAAAAGAACAATAGTGCATGTGTCATGTAAGTCATTAGGCAAGCTGAATTCAGTTCTAATGTGGGTTAGGTCCTATGTAAACAAATTGACCTTCATATTGCCTCTCTATCTCCTCCAAATAGAGGCCGAGGAATAGCTGTTATGAGAAGTAGGCCATCAATGACTCAAGTGGAATAGCAGAAATTATCAGTTTGGCAAGTGAGAGCTAAGCAGAATCAGAGTGTCTGGGCATGATACAATTCACAAACATATAAAATCTGACCTCTCAAATAACATACACACACATCATTCACAGTCGCATGTGCATCCACGGTAATGCAAAAAACATGATATTTACCGGCCACACAGTTCATCCATGTCAAGAGTGTCTGTTGGCTGTTGACTCAACCTATAGTTTACTTTTTTGGACGATCAAGTGCAATTTAAGTCGCTTGATAATTCAGGCAGCAATGTTTTGCCCAACATGGGCTTGTCAGGCATACAAAACTGAGATGTTGAGATGCTGAGACACAATAATTTTACGCAAAGGAAGTATTTTCTTGCACACAGGACAAGAGCAGTCAACAGAACAAATTATTAGTAAGTAATATTGATAAGAACGATTGGTTGTCAATGATTAGATACAGAATGCTGTACAGTCTGTGGCTTCCTTGCTATACTGTGCATAGCCAGTAAATACAACCAATTCCAACTGCAGTAACAAGGACAACATTGCACTTACTGTACATACCTGAATCCATTTCTTCAACAAGCTGCTCCTGAAATTTAACTGTTGATGGTTCAGCATTTGTGCCTTGAGCCAAGCGCTTCTGAAAGTGGCCAATTATTTGTTCCATATTTGTGGCTACACCCTGATGTGTGAGCTCCTTCACAATAGCCACTGTATCAATATCTTTATGGTAGCCCTTTTGAAACAGGTCAATAATATGTTCCGCATTTGAAACAGTGCCACTCTGTCCAAGTTCCCTTATCATAGCCACTACATCCAATTCATCAATGGTTCGGCCTTGGAAAAGTTTAATCACTTCTTCTGCATTTGAAATAATGCCCCGATGTGCAAATTCCCTCACAGCGTCCTCTGGCTTCCAATCCTTTTGTTCTCGGAAGAGGTCAATCACTTGTTTAACTACATGAAATGTAGAGGAAGAATGATGAACAAACTCTAACCTTTCACATACACATTATAGATGGAGGCAACCTCCACCCATGAGGGTATCTCCAAATTGAAACTTCTGGCATTTATATCCTGTTTGTTATCATTATAAACATTACTCCTATATATCCAGTCTTGTATACTGAACCACTGTCACTGAGTTGTATGCCAGAGTTGTCACTGAGCTAAATCACAGCTATCAATGAAGATATCAATCGCAGATATCAATAAAGCAGTAACCAGTATTATTATACTTCTGTGAAATATCACCTGCGCAACTGTCTTCGTGTGTAGCTATTGTTCGATCACATATTAAACTAAGCAGGCATTTTCATAACTCCATTCACATCATTTTAGTATAATGAACTGGTTTCAAATTGCTGTGAAATACCGTGAGGTGTGAATTCTAACCAGATCTGACATCAAACATATCTCGATTTGTACTGTCTCATATTAGGTCAACCAACGAAATTATAAGTACTGTACGTGTTCTCATCCTGTTCCTAGCAACAAGCATGCTCATGAGGTATACAGCAATCGCATGTGGGTTATGCCAGTTTTGTTTACATAAGGTAATACGACACAAGGTGTGAATTCCTGTGTTGCCATGGTAATGCGAGCGTTGGCACATGACATGCGCGTGATCTGATAGGCGCCTGAGGCCGAATTTGGTTCAAAATGGGGTATCTTGCAGCTAGATACATGCTCAAAGACGGTGACAGCCTTACCTTGCAGTTCTGATCAAAATTGTTTTAGTATAACCATCGAATAGCACGACGAATCACAGCATCGTCGGACATTTTCTGGAAATGTCACGGGGATATCACGTGTTATCATGAGTATGGAGGGCTTTTGGCCAGTGTAGTCAGGAAATTGCCGTGTGGTAATTGTTGCGACGCTTTCTCGTCTAGTTCAACATTGAAAAGTTTAGCCAAGTAAATTTTCTGGCCTTTCCATGTGGCACAATGCTACCCATTATTCTTAGCTGGAGTTATGCGAGCTGATATTTTTGGCACCAACTATTAGTCGAAGTTTTCTTATGATAATTCCAGAGCGGAATGGTTTAACAACTTATGCCACATGGAAAAGTTAGATAGTGCTAATGCGCATCGGATGAAACTTTTTCTGCTGACAGCAACTTTCCCTGATTACCACACGGGCTTTAACTGCTTTTACAATCACTTTGTGTTCGCCCGTATATCTCGATGACGGAAGGGATTGTTAACATGAATCGTCCACAGTTTGATAGAGGGGTTCTTTGTCTTTCGTTTGGTTCTAGTCTCACTCTAATCCAGCTGAGCAAGCATGAGAACCAAGCCAAATTACGAAGGTCAAAATCAGTCACGTGGGGTAGCCGCATTGTTTACATAGCCATAACTCACATGCAATAACCAAATCACCTCATATCAGTCTTCCAGAGCTTTTGTAGCTAGAGTGAAGTCAGCACTGCCAAGGCTTTCAAACAGGTGGGATCAAAGTGCTAAATGACGTTTGTACTGACACAAGGACTCAATAAATTCTGATTTATGGGTTTTGTGTCATTCGAATCAATGTACCACAGCTGCAGCAAGTACAAAATTGATCGATGCATTGTCATTTGATAAATTATATTCCCTATGACCAAACATTATCGCCTGTGACCAGTCTGTATATTGAGGAAACATACTACAGTTTGTTTAGAATGACTTCACAGATGTAGGGTGTTCCATCTCCAACCTACCCTTTTCATCCATTTGTTCAGGAGGGGCTTGTGATGCTGTACCTAAAGCACACATGGAATACAAGGGTACTGATTTCACCACAACATACATTAATATACAACACTGAAATAGAGAGGGTATTCAAATGGTAGGACGTTTATGATAGTAGGACTTTTGGAAGGAAATTTAAAGTACAGTTAGGAATGTATACTATGACAAACATATTCTGTATTTGCATTAAGTCCTGACACATAAAGGGTACAGTAGAGTCTAATGATGTGTTAGTAAGTTGATATTAACCCTAACATGATCTTCTGTAAACCGTTAATATCTCACATAACAGCTGTGCAAACATTGGGGTCATTTGCAGCTGTTTCTGCCACAAATAGACCAGTTGTGTGTAACTCAGGAATGTTGTGGTTAAGGTGATAATTGCATATGACGTCATCGCTGGTGGCAGTTTAATACATTTAAAAGATAGGGGAAAAGGTGTTGCATCGGCAGCCTCGAGCGCTTCATGCCGAATGTTCCCATTTAGATGGCTCAGCTGAATGGTTCGCACGAGTACGCATCTGACGGTCGTTGATTGAAGTTGCTAAGGCATACGGTTGCCGAGATCGAGACTCGTGAAGAGGAATTCGCCGACATGAGCGACCGGAATGTGGTGAACAAAGACTTCTTGACACGATTTCGGTGAAGCACCACAGCAGGCACCGAGATGGAGATGTCTGGAGTGTGACTAACCAGCGAGTAACGGCTAATAAGGCTATGACCCGCATCCTTGCGTTACTATCGCTACCTGTAGCTAACCTTGATACTTTGTAGGTGGTAGTTCAACTAGAAGCTATTCCGTGTCCAGGAGTGTCGAAAGATCTTGTAGAGAAGTATCGTTCGCCACATTTTTGTCGGCAAGTTCTCCTTCATGAGTCTCAATCTTGGCGACCATAGGCCGTATCAACCTCAATCAACGACCGTCAGGTGCGTATTCATGCGTACCACCCAGCCGAGACATCTAAATGGGATCATTCGGCACGAAACGCTCGAGGCTGCCGGTGCAACACCTTTTCCCTTATCTTTTCAATGTATTAAACTGCCACCAGTGATGACGTCATAGGCAATTATGACGTACTGCATTCCTAAACGCTTATACGCAACTGGTCTATTTGCACGTTTACTGTTGTGCAAGAAACAGTTGCAAATGACCCAAACCGTGGCCAGCTGCTATAAAGATTTTATTGTTTTAGAGATCATGTTCCGTATAGAGTCAAACGTTTACACTTTGCACCATGCACTCAGTATACATGGTTAAAATGGCAGCGCTCAGAGACTGAATTGTTTGAGCCATGTGTGCGCACTTTGTGCCATGACAGCCACTCTGAGAAAGCATGAACTGCCTCCTCTCAATCTGCTTCCAGAGCAGCAACCAAAGGAACAAGTATTATGAGTTGTGCAGTAACCCCACAAGTTATAAAAAACCACTATAGTGGCTAATTCATCAGTATTCCATCATGATTCTACTCCACATTTTTGTGTTTCATAGTTTTCCAAAGTAAGTAGCACACTTACCCAGTAGTTGCAGTTCTTTCTGCTTTCTAACTGCCTGTAGATGAAGAAGGAAGTGTAAGGAGTATACACATACCTGTATCAGGTACCACAGTGTGCAAACTGTGGTCACTTAAAAAAACATTATTCTTTATATTATTATAGGGTTAGCCTATTGACATGATTTGCAGAAACCATGTACACTGTCATGTGTACCAAACACACCTCTGCAAAGTCACTGGCAACATCGTCTAGCTTCACAGCTCCTGACCGAAGAACTGTGGAGACAGTAGCAGCACGAACTGGAGCCTCCAAGTGATTACTGTCAAACCAGGCATTTAAGATATGTAGCAACTTCTGAGTATTTGACTCTGGCGAAGACCTCAACTTGGCAACGAGACTGCCCTGCCTCAGCTGAAAGCCAATGTAGTCCCACTTCCCTTCCATTCTTGGTACAAAATCAAGTAACAAGACCCTCAAAGCCTCACGTTCCCCTACATCATCACTGCAAGATATGAATGGGATTGATGAAACCATCTGCAAGCACAGCTACACTAACTTCACTAATGCCTATGGCCAACTATTTCGAGGATAATACTTAATAGTTATAGAAATCTTATTGTGCTCGAGTCCCGAGGGTGGGAACACCTGAGGGTGAGTGCTGTATACATATCGTATCGCACACCAAGAGGTCTACATCTATTATATACCCCTCGCATCGTGCAGTTAAATAAGCATTCATTTGCCCAGAGGAGTCATACTGATGCTGCATCCTGGTCTGTCTCTACCAAAAGCTATTTTGCCCCTCAGTCTCTCCCACTGGAGTGCACTCTTCCACTGTAGGGCATGCAGTAACTAGCTATCTCTGTCTGCTCTGCAAAGGCAGACAAATGAGACCTGTCTTATCAGTGTAGGCACAACCCTTCTCCATTTTGCTGCCTCACTCACTCCTCCTGCACAGCCATTCCTCTTTCTCATCAAGCTACGTAGTTGGAATGTCAGGAAGCTATAGAAAGCTCTGACTGAGAGATTTCTGCTAGTTGAACAAAAGCATTGCACTTCACACAATAATTTTGACTGATGGTGAAGTATAATGCTGAAGGAGCTACCTAGTTAACACTGTAGGCCTGCATATTGTGCTTCAGGCTTTGTGAATATCTCTTCCCACTATATGGTGTTGAGAAGAGTTTTTTTTGGACGTATAGGGAAATAAGATCTTCCCAATATCTTTCCAGTGGTTGTCGAATGCGAACAGATTAGACAATTTGCCCTCTTTTACATTCAATTAAACTGTCTCTGTAAGCTTTCCGCAGCAGATATTCAAGAGGTTCAGAAGTGGCATTCATTTTGAATGAGAAATAGAGCCATACAGCACGACATACTGCACATTCACTATATAAGATATTCTTGCAATATATAATCTTTAATATAATCAATCTTTTTCAGTCTGTTTGTTTGTCCGTTCGTGTATGTCATTAGAACCAGGCATCTCATAGGATGACATAATCATGTAAGTGCAAACATGGCCGCTCTGGTCGTGTGCATGCGCCTCACAGCTAGCAATCTCTTAGACACTCTGTGTGCTCATCAGGTTGGGTCTACCTAGTGCTGCAGACTTGTGCAGAAGTTTACTGTTATTTGCTCATGAGAGGAAGCTGCTCTGGCTACCTGCACGCAGGTATTTTTGTATCGCTCTTTGTCCACCCGGTGATACGATACCGAGCTAGCATGACCAAAGGCCGTGCACGTGCTTGCTCATACACATTAAACGCAACCACAGCAGTAAACACCATGTAAGTGTTGCTTGGGCTTGCCCCTAAGAGTACATTTACTTATGCAACCTCCATTGACAGCTTAACCACATTATAATTACAAATATGGCTTCACCTCATGCTGTCTCAGCAAAACACTCAACCACATGCATTAGGCTGTATCAACAACACTCAACTATACGTGCTATATCAGCAACTCAGCCACACCTGAGTGCCTCTAGTCTCATGTAGCCCAGACCGCTTCCTCCCCTCCATTTTTTGTATTATGACATCATCAGTTGGGGTGGAAGGGTCTGGTCAGCAGCCTATGACGTTTTTGTTCTGCGCCCCACTGAAGTTGGGGCTCATTAATATGCAGTTACCATAGTGATCATGTTATTCATTATAAAATAGCACGGGCAATGCGAAAGTGAGATTGGATGTTCAATCAATGATGGCAGCAAAATGAAGTGCTGAGAGCATTTTTGAGTGGTAGGGATACTCAAAAATGCTCTCAGCACTTCATTTTGCTTATCCTTGAAAGAGGTGATTCAAAACGATCCAGCAATGTCTGCTAGCACGTGCGTACAGTCTCTCAAAATCGCTTCCATCATTGATTGAACGTTCGATCTCGCTTTCACGTTGCCCATGCAATTTTATTATGAATAACATTATCACTATGGTAAATGCATATTAATGAGCCCCAACATCAGTGGGGCTCAGAACAAAAACGGTATAGGCTGTTGACCAGACCCTTCCTCCCCGATCGATGACGTCATAATATAAAAATGGAGGAGAGGAAGCGGTCTAGGCTACATGAGACTAGAGCGCCTCTGTGCCAATTCAATCCCTAACCAGCTTTATACAATACAGTCAATTTCAGAATTGTTGGCCAAAATGGCAAATGGGAGAATGGCTATTATGTAGTTTAACTGCTTGCCATTACCTCACACCTACTGCACAGTATTGCCTTTTGTTATGATGTCATGCCATTTGCCATTTACCATTTTGGACAATCATTCTGAAATTGGCTGTACCAATACATATTCTTATTTCTATACATATAGAAATAAGAATACATTTAATAACACAATTAACACTGACAGCAATTGCTTTCATCCAGATTCAATTATGGCTTTGAATCATAATTGATCTTGCCCATTGCCCATGTGAAAGGGGGATAGTTGCACTTACCTTGCCACCCATGCATCTAGCTCCTCCTGAGAGTGTGGAAAGGGACAGTGTACGTCATTCTGGCAAAAGGCACTTCTCTGCAAGCTGCTACACATTTGGAATGGCGGGTTTGCTCCCTGGGGAGGTTGCAGCCTAGGTTTCTTCTTCACCCTTTCTAGAAACCAATGATGCAACTCTTCGTCAGAATGAGCGCAACTGCACTTCTCCCCATGTGGGCAAGGTGATTCATTTTGACAGCGCTCGTACTTAGTGAATGGTGATATTGACGGCCTCTGTCGAATGGGGACAGGTTTACCAGCTTGTGTACGGGCAATCCGCTGTGCCTCCCATAGCTGGCCACATACCGAACACTTCGGTGGATCTGCGCAGGGAAGAGTTCAGTTTACATCAATTGTAATGTAGCTATGGACTAAGTCAGACTCTACGATATCAATAGTTCGGGTTTACGAGAGGGCGCACCATGGACACAAGCAGGCACCAGAGCAAGCCCTTACCTCCTTTTGCTTCTGACTTAGGGCTGCATTGGGAGTCATGAGGCTTATTGAAACAGAATGAACAAACTTCTTCCATTTATGGGTAGCGCTAGCTCACTATTGGAAAGGGGTACAAACGCGTCCTTTCGCGATCGGCTATAATTATTCTCGTACTCCAACAGTAACCCCTTCAACGAACGGGCAGCTTCAACTGTGGATGTACGTTTCCTCAGAGCTCGCCTCAGAGTTCTCAGCAAGATCTAATCAATTACGCAGAAACAGCACGTGCTTTTGACCACAAGAACGCATTCGGAGACGTACAAATTGATAATTATTATAACACACAGCAAGGGGGGTCGGACAAGGTCCTGGGATTGCGCAATACCAGCACCTCAATAATTGCATTCCTGACATTCCAATCGCGTCTCCATATGTTAGCTGACTGTGCTCCAAGGCCGAATGTGCATACCCTGAGCCATGGCAGGGCCTTGTACTGCATTTGCGCCCCTGGTATGATCCGTACGTACGTAGCCAAGGAGCCATACGGTGGTTTGGGCTTAATTGTCTGACCGCTTTCACGATTTAGTTTTGCAAGTTATCGCAGCGTTTCTTGAGGATTGCCAGCACGCTCAAGCCATTTCTAGCATCCCTGCTATCGAATGTGACAAATCGTGTACAGAACCAAGACGATTGCAAGGACGTGGCTGCCGATTGCACTCCCATTGCAGAAGCAGTCAACCTATCAGTCTTGCAGTCCTGAAGTGATCAATCAGGACTCGCTACCAGCTTCTAAGGAGTCACTTCCACAGGAGCACTTGCTCAGAACTCCAGATTAGGCTCCATCTGCCTCGTAGCCAGCATCAGCGAACACTCGTACACCGGTGTTGGAAAATGCTCGCAAAACCTACCTAGATGCTGGGGAAGGGCGGGGAAGGGTCCATTTTCTGATAGCCCTTGTCCAACTGTGTGCTCAGAAGCAAAGAAACAAGCGATACGACGTGTTTCTCGAAATATGTCTGCTCTTAGCTAGTATAGGTAAAATACACAGTAAAGAGCAGCAGCGTCGGCCATTTTGCGGACACACGTGACCTTGACCGACCCCCCCTGAACACACAGTGTACAGCATAATTATAGCAACGTTACTTTAAATATAGCGACATTGTAAACTCCTACGCAAGACCTGGTGGCTCGAAGGAGAAAGTCTCCTACTCCGGTGACCGTAAAACGAGTGTTCGAGCCTCAGTGACGAGTATTTTTGCCTCCTTTTCCTGCTCTACATTCCAGTGTTAGTTGGGTAGTACATAGGCTCAATTATTGAACAGTAATGAAACAAACTTCAAGCTGCAATGCTCAATTCTATTGAAACAGCCACCAAATGTTTCTGTGGTCATTTAGTGTTGCATCACTGATAATTTTGAATGAGTGAATCAGCAAGACCACCAGAAGAGCAGCTGCGCAGAACACATTTAGTATCAGGTTCACCAGCCTTCTCAATGCATGGCTTTAATTTATTGATTCACACATGCACACAATGTATGTGATGCAATCATTCATTTGCTAATGCCCACAGTATTCTCACAGACTGCCCATGAGAGAGGATGATAACTTATAGCTCTAGCTTTATATTTGCCATTAATTTTGCAGTCCAACAATAAAAGTCAATCTGTTTTCTCAATCCAGTGGTTAATGGTATTTGTTCAGCTACGTACTTTTGGTGACCACTCTGTATTATGTATAGTAAGACTTGTACTAAATGTATTAATAATTTTAGGTATAATTTATTAAATCCTTTAAAACTAAAAGATGCAAAGGCAACATGGCAATATTTAGATATTTATTCTCTATTTTGAGGAATAGAGAATAGCTATGTGCAGGCATATATACACAGGAGCACAATACACGATACACAATCATTACTGCATCATGAGCCAAGAATGCTTATGAAATCGAAATTACTGTTACTGCGTAATTGTTATTGTTGAGGCATGTTGAAAGACATGTATTAGTAAATACATGCTTTTCGTGGACAGCTTCAGCTTTCTTTGATGACCTGTGTTATGTCTAGATATTGCTGACACAGCTGCAGCTTCGATCTCTGTTGACCTGTGCGATATGAGAATTTGACCTGTGTGATTATAATAACATCGCATAGGTTGAAGTTCATATCGTCTACTAGCCCTGGGCTCTTAGGTGATATGAGAATTCTCAACCTATAGTTGTCTTGGTTATGGTGTATGTACATCAGTATGATCTTGCATAGATCTTGGCATGCATAGATCTTGCTGGATCAGTATAAACTTCCTTAAGCGCTTGGAGCATGTTTTCACCCATACTTATAGCTAACAACCTTCATGAACTGCATACAAAGATGTCTGCTTTTGTCAGTATAATTTAATATGATCTTTTTCTGATAAGTGTTTTAATACCAGTGACTTTATCAAACAACATAACTACTGATGATCGAGCCTCTGCAAAGTTTATTATAAAAATAATGGCACTTACATTTTGTTGGTACTTCGGACACTTCCCAAACTATAGTGCTGTCCATCTGCTACATCACCTGCATTTCTGATTAGGATAAGGCTATAATTTATATCAGTGGCCCATCCCAAGAGTGCAAGAGCAGCAAGTTCACTGGAACCTAAGATGGTCACTGTGTTAGGCAGCCAACTCTCTAAAACGACCAGACTACCTGCCCCCAAATAACACTAAAGCGTTGCAGCCCACCTCTATAGAGCAACCACCACTCTATAAAGGCTAACCCTAAGGTAGCTGTCTTAGACAGGTTCACTGTATTAGCTAGCTAGCTATAGCTTAGCCTAGCTAGCTAGCTAGTAACTAGCTACATTCGATGGTAGAACAGACTTCACCAAAACCGAGTAATACTTGTAGCAACCACACCCTAGAATGTGGCAAGGCTTCCCTTAGCCTATATATGCTGGTGCGCATCGTCCCATGGGCCAGATAGCAGGTGTGTATAATACCCAAATACCCTCGGTATGTGTGAAGACATAATTTATACGTGTTCCAAGATGGCGACTGTGTCGTACAAGTCTAAGGGTGAAGGAATGGAGGAGGAGGCTTTCATACCTGCTGAATCTAAAGAGTTGTCGGACGAGGAAGATGCTCTACTTCGTTCCAGCACACAACCGGTACTCCTCCACGCGTTGTAATGTAAGCCTACTATCTGCGCGAAACATTAAACGTTACTATCTCATCTTCTTGTAGGCCTTGAAGCAGAAGAAGAAGCTAGCATGCTTTGTGTTGCTAGGATCGATTCTATGCGTGTCTCTGTCTGTGGTCGTAGTGACGGCAGTCACCACGTTGACAGTGCTAGCTGTTTACGGTAAGCGAGAAGCCCAAAGGGTGCTAGCTACAGTTTGGCCCAGTCTCACAGGCCACGTCATGGTTTGTACGTGGGAAAGGGCCTGGCTTGTGAGATAAGGAGGCATGCGAGTCCATGAGGGGAAGGTGTGTGCAAAAGTAAAGCTGTACACCTCCCTAGCACATGTTGGCAGAGTTACCTATAGTTGGGGGTTGCTTACTTTTGGTACAGTTGCTTCTGAAGGTAGCTCTCCCTACTATCACATTCAGTGTTTTTCACAGGGTGCTGTATATGTACCTGTACATAGTGGTGTCCTTCCCTAGAGGCATTTGCTTAGGATCACTGAGCCTGTGTTCAGTTGCTGCTTCAGCTGTGTGAATTGGGAGTGCAGCAGTGACAGTTATACATGGCCTACACGTTGTTCCACTCTGTATTTGTTGCTATTGTACATGCAGGTACAGGGAATTCTGCTAGCAATTCCAACGTGCAGAAAACCTTCACCTTGGACCAAGTGTTCAATTCTTCCTTGACGCCCGGGTATTACCATGGGAAATGGGTCAATCAGAGTGAGTGCACAACAAACCCGCCCCACTGTAGGGGTGGGCCTGTCTTCTGGTGCCATGCTGTACACATGTTCTGTACATACTTAGATTTGATTATAACATTACCGTGTCTCCTAGATGCAGACACAACCTAACATACACACCCATGTTTACGCCCATTTTGCTGTCTTCTTTGTGGTTTCCTTCCCAGTTGATGCGCTTGCGAGAATCTCTGGTGGAGCTGTTGTACTGTACTTCCCTCACAATGACACGAGTGTTACTCTTGTGCCCCATGATGTAAGCGCACTTGTTGATAGTATCTGCAACTAAATGTTTGTTACATTGCAGTTTTAATACATTGCCTGGTTTTGGTACTGTAATGTGATATAGCTATGCTGAATCTGAACATCATACACAGCTGTGTTAACTTATGTACCAATCGGAATGTACACATGACATGTCTTCATGAGTGTGTGTGTTCCTATAATGTCATTTAGTCATATCGGATACACTTGAATGTATTAAACCAATTGATGCCATGGATGTGCAAATTAGACATGCTGGAATGGCTGTATCTGTATTGTACAGTAACTGCATATACCCATTGCTTTAGGGAGAGACAAGAGCGATGACATTTTCCAAGTTATCACAAAGACATTTTCTTATTCTCCGCAGAAATCATTTCACATATCAGATTTCAAAATCTCTCCATCTCTGAAGTATGTGCTCCTTATGACAAACAGTGAAAAGGTAGACACATCTCCTTCACTTGTTAATATCCATTTTGTGGTATGTGCACTTGTCTCCATGGTGCGTGTTGCCGTGTGAAGTCTTTGCACTCACTCTGTTTGCATGGTTCACTCTAGCTGTAGCTTTGCTTCATGTTTAGTTTGCAGTGTAATGTTGGTTTGTGTGGGTTTGGTGTATTTCAGCAATACAGGCACTCCAAACTTGCTGAGTACTACATCTTCAACACTTCTTCAAAGTGAGTTCAGTGAATTGTGTTCCTCATTGCTCAGGTTACTTCAAGTTTGCTTTAGCAAGCTTGCTTTGCACTGTTCTTAGCAGTATATGCCTGTGTGTGTTAGGCTGTGTTTATCCTGACTAGATCGGTATTGTTGAGAGATTGTGTGATTATCATGAACGCTTGTGAATATTAATTAACGTTTGAGCTCTACTCTGTTTTAATGGCTTTATTATGGTGATGGAAGCTTTACAAGTTGGCTGTATTTATTTAATAATCCATTCTAAGCCATGACTCAAAGGGAATAGACGAGGGATGGAACATTTGCCACATAGACAGAATCAAACCTAGTACTTGTGCTCTAAGGCAGAGTTTCAGCCACAGACTCAACCCAACCCAGCAGTGTCAGTTCATCCTCCCTAGCCTTACGTAGCTACTGGCAGTGGACTAACTGCCATGTGGCAGTGACCCTTAGTGAGCCTGAGTGAGGATTCTGTTGTGGTGACACATTTAACCCAACCCGCCCACACCCATTTCACTGGGTGAGAATAATGCCGTGATTCTAGCCCATTGATTTTAAATCTCATTCACTTCTAATATATAGGCTGTGCTGTTGAGTACACTAGTATAGCTGTGCCTTGGTTGCTTGTAGCATATTGTAAGGACTGAATGGGCTTATAATTGTATTAATCATCTGTGTGACTGTACATGTAGTGAGGGTGTGGTATACACATACACTTATTTGCAGTTCAAGTGTATTGCCGTGTCAAGCACACTGAGACTGGCTGCATGTGCTACACTGCACTATAAACGTTGACATAACAGAATACATGACAATGAATGGGTGAATGTTGACTGCTGACTCGGCTGCAGTTATGTGATGCTCCCATATGTATGTAGCTTCCTTGCCTCCAGACACTACCCCTACAGGTCAATGTTGAAATAGTGTAATTTGTACATTTTGATTCACTGATTCCTGTGGGTTATTGTCTTTGACCCGGTGACATTCAGTCATTATAGCAATCTACAAGAGTCACTCAAAAGCCATTTTTGAAAGAGGTGTTCCTTTTTTGAAGTTTCTTATCTATACACGTATATTCAACACTGTAATGTACAGTATGTAACTGCATGTTCACAATACGGTAGATATGAAGTTTAATACTTTATGGCATAACATGATCACGTTGTTTTTGCTGGAGTTTACTTGTGCATGTTTATCCAGCACTGCAGACAAAATTACCACACCAAAAACGGACAAGCTGCAGTATGTGGAGTGGAGTCCAGTCTCTGACCATCTGGTGAGTGGAAGAGGCGAGGGCTTGTTGTTAAGTACACATGTCTGGACCAGAAATGTCAAAGCAGGAACTGCTCTTCAAATCCTTGTACATACACGTGTGCTGTCATCCAGCCATTTTGGACAATACACTCTGTTTATATACCTCACTCAGTTCAGAGCAATGTCCTGCAATGATCCTTCAGGACTGGGAGCTACAAATCTGTATACGTCTACTCATAGTTATCCACATCTAACTTTAATTGTGCATTTGCTGTAGGATTTGTGATATATGTATAATGGAGTTACCTTTCCTGTTAATCTTTCCTGTCCTCAGGCACACAACATTATTGGTAATGCTATAAATGTTTGTTGAAATGGATTTATTTGTTCTTGTATGTCCCCCCCCCCCCCCCCCCGCGTGAAGGCTTTCACTGCAGACTACACCTTGTATGTGATGGATGTGGGGGCTCGAGGCCTGCCAGTTAATGTGGCAGACGGTAGTAAGGACACGGACCAAGTAGGGGTACCAGACTGGGTGTATGAAGGTGTGTGCTCTAGCATGTAGCATGTTATGTCTGTGTGTACGTGCATGTATGGGTGGGTGTGGGCTTAATTGGCATGGTTCCGTGGGTGGACACGGGTGTGGGTGTTTTCATGGCCATGCAGGTTTTGTGGTGTCTAAACAATGTAATTTAGGGTACCTCGGCATTTGTGTGGCTCCTGGTAGAGCTAGAGTACATTTCATTATCTTTGTGTAAGATTTATCATAAGAGATTTAATGCCTATGTGCTCTTCTTTCTTTCCATTATGCCTACCTGCACCACACACACACACACAATACGTATGCACACACACACTCGCTCACAACACCTGTGCTCGTGAACACACACACACACACACACACACACACACACACACACACACACACACACACACACACACACACACACACACACACACACACACACACACACACACACACACACACATTCACACACACACGCACACACATTCACACACACACACACACACACACACACACACACACACACACACACACACACACACACACACACACACACACACACACACACACACACACACACACACACACACACACACACACACACACACACACACAACTGCACACATGTAGAGGAAATGTTAGAGTCAGACCACGCTGTGTGGTGGTCACCGGATGGAAAGAAACTGCTCTATGTTGAGTTCAGTGACATCAGTGTGCCAATGTACAGCTTTCCCATGTATGGCCCGGAGCAGCAACAGTATCCTGAAATAGAGAGTATTGCATATCCAAAGGTATGAATGTGTGATTGGTACAAGTGATGTGCATAGCGAGCAGTACTATAGATGCCCTGTCTCACATACAACACAAGTTCATGGTATCTATATCAATGTGTCAGTTTTCGCCTCCATGTAACCTTGGACCTGTGGTACTGTCCATCCCCCTAATGAAGCCATAGTTGTGTCACACTATCTGTGTAGCTCATCATTCAGACCACCTTCTGTTGTTTGTCTTAGTGGCTTCTATTTACATGGCCATGTAATGGAAGCTCTATCTAAACTTTGTGTTGGACACTCCTTGTGCCACTCACTCCCAGTGTTTTCACAAGCCTTCTTGTTGTGTATACGCAACCAGGAACATAAGACATTACTGGGGGTATAGCGTTACACCCTCATTGGAGGTCAATAAGGTTCTTTACTTCAATTTCTTCCTAAAGACAAGTATCCTGAAACCACTCATTAAAATAGGAAACAACTTTAACTCATTCAGCACTTCCATCAGGTTTACTGCAACAAGGGTGTAAGGTGTGCAGATGTTTCATTATTTTCCATTTATTATGTAGTTGGTGTGCATGCCATCTTCAAAGCCACCAACTTTGTCCTTCACTGGCACATCAAACGTCTCATGGACCTCTCTAGCTCAACAAAGGTCTTACTTTGTTTTCAATCATCTCATACTTCATGCAAACATGCGTAGTGTGAACATGTAAATTGAAAAGGTTTAAAGAGGTGGTCATGTATATTACCCATTTCCCTGCATGATGACCCTGTGTCTACAGCAACGTCCCCTAACCAGTTTCCTCCCTGTGGTGTTCTGTAGTCTGGTGCGTCAAACCCAAATGTGACGGTGTATGCCAGCTCACTGGACTCCACAAGAGCACTAACGCTGGTGCCACCAGCAGACCTGACCGAGTAAGCAAGTCATGTGACTACATGCAGTTTTGTGGTGCCTATAAGAGTCACTTTATGTGTAGTGGTGTAGGGATGGGTGTTCAAGATGATATAACATCCCTCTGCATGTTTCAATAGTGCAGAAAGCCAAGTGAATGTCTTTTAATTCTGTGTGGTGGTACTCCCTTTCTGTAGCTATCCTTCCATGGTACTTATATCACTTTGTTGTCAGGTTATGTATGGCAAATGGTCCTGTGCCCTTGGTCTTATTCTCCATGTTCTTATTGCACAACGCTCCCCTATGATTGTGCAATAAAAGTTAATATGCATAATTATGCAAGTGTGTGGTCTGTACATGACACTATTTGCCACACTAGCCCTTAGGAATGTATCCTACTACTCATGACCTTGTTCTATTGTTCCAGCAAGGAGCACTACATCCAGATTGGAGGTTGGGTGAATGCCACTCACATCTACCTCTTGTGGCTGGACCGTCCACAAGACAAAAGGATTTTTACTATATATGACTTGAGCAGCACTCAACAATTCACCCTCCATCCTGTGAGGGAGATTGTTGAGATCAGTACAGCGTGGATTGAAGTCAGCAATGTAAGTGGGCCTTCATCCATTAGTCCAACCCATGGGTGTTTGTATGGTTTGTGTGCTGTACATGTGCAAGTGTGTTGACATTGTATTGGTAACATGCTTGCATGTGTTTGTGCACACTTGCCTGCAAATGCTTTTGTAGTGCCCTTATATACCAACTTATGTATTCAATTGTGCATGTAAGTTATTCATTTGCTTCACTACCCAGAACCCGCCTCCCATAGCAGTCAAGGGAACATCAAACCTCCTAGTCATAATGTCATCTGGTTGGAAGGGGACAGCTAATGGGTATTTACATCTTGCAAGTATCGACTTTGAGGTAAGCTTGTGTCTGTATCCCCGTCACCACTATGTATATTTCTTCTTGTGCATACAATTGAGTTTGTTTTTCAGCAAATGTATGTATATCGAATACCTATTGTTCCTTTTGGGAGTTTTGTACAGTTCTTGTTGGTCATTGAATAGTGTACAGTGTGTAGTGAATAACCTATTTCCTCCCAAATTTTACATGTATGTACATAATTTTGCAAAGTATGCTTTTCTCCTGTCCTGATTTGTTTCCAGAATTCTGCTGTGAATTTCCTGACAGCTGGGGACTGGGAAGTAACTGATGTTGTTGGCTACAACACTGATGGTAGTGATGTGTAAGTTGTAGCATGTGATGACATAATTATGGAGAAACAGTTCAGCGTAGCTTTATCTGCCATTGGTACATTTCACTGTATGCATGTGGTGTAAGGTACCACTGTACAGTACATGATCAGTTATGACTGTTCTATTCTGGTTGGAATTGGAGTATCACATCTGTGCACATGTGTGTGCTGTGCAAAGTTACAAGCTGTTTCAGTGTATACTTGTTTATGGGTGTGATGACATTACTTAATTACAGATGACATGACGGGTTAGTTTAGAAGCCAAATGCTGTGGTACAGCATGTTTTATGTACGTATTAGCCATTTTGGCCCAGTGGTAACTGTATTAGCCATTTTGGCCCATTGGTAACTGTATTAGCCATTTTGGCCCAATGGTAACTGTATTAGCCATTTTGGCCCAATGGTAACTGTATTAGCCATTTTGGCCCAATGGTAACTGTACAAACCATTTTGGCCCAATGGTAACTGTACAAACCATTTTGGCCCAGTGGTAACTGTATTAGCCATTGACTCAGAGGTAACTGTATGATTTATTATACGCACCCATACTGCAAGAACATTTTCTGCTGTTTCCTCCTTGAGTTTGGGAGCTAATAGTCTTTGACTATCAGTACAATATGAAGAGTATACATGTACAGTATACGTATGTATTGCTGTACAAGAGTGATGTCCTCTTTCCATTATTCCTTTCACTGGTATAGTCTGTACATCAGTACCGAGGCCCACACATGGGACAGGCATGTGTACAGGTGTGTTGTGTATGTGTATGTGTATGTGTGGCTCATGTTGTAGGAGTATGAATGTGTATTGCATGATACATATGTTTGTTTGATAATTGTTCTTTGGTGTGTGTGTGTGGGAGAAGGGGTTAATAGAGTTGTGTCTGCCGTCATGTAAAGTTAGCCATAATGTTCTGTTTTATTAGTTCCAAATCAGGAAAGTGCCTGACATGTGATGATTCACGCTGGAACCTGTCCAGAGGTATTGCATCAATGAGCAGAAATGTGTAGTAGCTTGAATTATGATAACGTAATGGCTTCCTTGCCCAATTACCACTGCCGTGTGTGCTGCCATAATTTTTGATGAAGATGTGAATGCAATCAGATGGTACATAGTCAATTTTATGGCTTGTGCCATATATGCATTAAGTTTGACCTGTGTTTAGTTCTTTTCAACTAGTGCTGGAATGCTCCAATTCGCTTATTCTGATACTGTTGACTGCCACCATGCAGGGTCCCTTCCTGACGTACCCACCACCAGCTCTGTGTTTCACGCTGTGTGCTCAAGCAACCTGCAGTACTGTGTTCTGCATTGCTATGGCCCTACTCTCCCATACTCAGTGCTGGTCAGGTATGAGGATGGGCAGTTTGTGCAAGGTGGGTTCGTAGTTGGTGTGTGGATTGGTGTGTTGTGTATGTGTATGTTGCATGCATGTTGTCTGTGTGCAGTGTTTTATGAATGACTACTATGAGTACGTATATTCATATTGATCACCATTGAGCACTCATTACTTCCACAGTTAAAGTGCTGGAAGCTAACGAACATGTAGTGACAGCTGCAAAAGACCTCACGGTATCCAAAGTGCAATATTTCACTGTCCCAGCAGATGAAGGTTAGTTGATCCACTAGAATGTATATGCATGAATGGTCCTTACTGCTCACATTTCCCAATCACCTTCCCATAGATGGTCCAGACCTGTATGGTAGAATGATCCTTCCTCCTTACTTTGACTCCAAAAAGAAGTATCCTGTACTCGTCCATGTGTGAGTTGCAAGTGGGTACTCTGGAAGGTGATAGAGATCATTCTGACTTTTGGCCAACTTTCACTACAAATTGCCCTGTTCCATCATAGTTAGAATCAAACTGTGCAACCTGAGAAACCTATATAGGCAGTTTGTGTGTGCTGACGTTATTTGTATACATAGCGTGTATTTATCTATGATGTTGTGTTTAGCTTTTCATGCTACTTTTATTGTGTGAGAACATGTAGAATTGTGACTAATTGGGTTTCCTTTTACCTTACCTGCAGGTACGGTGGACCAGGAAGTCAAATGGTATGATTAGTTGCTGTCAGTTTGCGTATGCTGTGCTACAGACTTTGTATTGTACTTTATAGCTGTGTTCCTAGATGTGTTTGACATGCAGTTTCAAAGGTCTACGGACAGTAACGATGCTGATCGTGACTTGTTTCAACAGGTTGCCTTTAAGGTCTTTGGACATAGCTCCTTCCATCGGGCCTTGCTGTGCTTACGCTCATTATCCTTTCCTTCTCAACCATTTCTACGCAGCAATTATCCTTTAATCTAGCAATTGTCTGTGAAACTTGAGAGACATGCTAGGACTTGGCCTGAGTGACAACAGCTTTACACCTTGAGTAGCTAGTTCATACTTGTGCAGGAAGTCAGACATCACTCAACCCATTGACTTGCTGGGATGTTTGAGCACATGTAACTGTGTGGGTAGTGTCCCGGTCCGCATATGTGAGATTTCACGTTAGTGGAGTAATTTATTGCACCTGTGTAACATGCCAAACACTGCTGGATGGTCATATGGTTTAAGAGGTGACTGTTCAGACTTGGCATACAGCTTCTTATTCAGTGTCTCTGTGTAGTTGTACTCATACCAGCATTTTGCCACTTGGATTGTTTTGCTAGAGCAGCCATCAATATACTGTACAGCTATGTAAAGACAGAGTTGATTAAGCCTAACAATTCACTGGATGTATCTGTCTCCAGTCCCCTCAGCTGCCAGTACTTCCTACATTAGCAATGTATGTACGGCAGTCTTTTATCCTAGTGGCGTTGTACGTACGTATGCTGTGAGTAGCATGGCCATGTTTGTATCCATCCTATTTTATGCATGTACAGACTACCCATTGTCTTGTTGAACAAATGTTTGTGTGCTCCCTGCTCATCCCCTCTGTCAGATAAAGAACTATGATGTGTTCAGTCAGAGGTGGGAACTGTTCCAGACAGCTGCACTCAATTGTATCATTGTGTCTGTGGATGGAAGGGGTACTGGATTCAGAGGCGACAAGTAGGTTCAAATGCACCCAGCATACTGAGTACCATATCTCTAATTGTATATTTTTGAGTTTTTTCTTGTGCACATTTTAAAGTTTATGAAACTAGCATCATGATTATCATACAGCAGCTAGGGTAGTGCCATCTGTGTAGGGATGGTGGTGATTGATAATATGTAATAATTATACCGTAAAACAAGGGGATATACGTAGTGCTGCTCCAGACAGTGCACAGAAGTAGGAACCAGCAACAGAAGCCACCAATGAAGAAGTGGGGCTGTACGGCATACAGAGCTTAATTACTACTCCATGCAATTTTGTAACTAATGCATACTGGTACACATCAAACCACTGTTTCTGTGCATATGTAGGTTCAAATTTGATGTATACAGACAGTTAGGGAAACTGGAAACTGTTGACCAAATAAGAGCTGGAAGGTGAGTACCGCAGTATCATCCCCAGGATATCTTGTGAAAGAACTTGGGTTGCATTGTATTATAGTTTGAATTACGATGTGGCCAATAATTTGAGCTCATCACTGATAACTAGGGTTAACCCTAAGACTGTTAGTTATTGTCTTTTCGCCCTCACTATGGACTGTCAACTAGCTGCTACTGTGCTGTGTCTCTCATTGGGAAAGCTATGCTGTAATTATACCTCTAAAATGTTTGTATTTAGGTACCTGCAAAGCCTGGATTATGTTGATGGGAGCAGGCTAGCAATTTATGGAACAGTAAGTTAAATGTGGTCACCTATTAAGTTATTAGTTGTGTTCATTTTGATTGTTTAGAGTGGCCTTATCTCCCCCTCTTGAGGCAGCTGTGTGCCTACTGTAGTGTTTGACTGACTATATTATACCAAGATTTATCCCGTTTTCATGGTAAATTGGAATATCACTGTGCAGTAAATGTTACATATATATACCACGAACCTGAGATGAAAAGACACAGTGGTGATTGTCAAGTTCACAATCTTAAGTGATCATTAACAATCACTTTATCCAGCCCATTTCCTTTGGCTACAGGAATCTTGTTAGCAGTGGGATACACATGTTAGTTGTATGTGTGTCTTACCTTATGTCTTCTTCCTAGTCGTTTGGTGGGTACATGGCAGGCATGGTTGGAAGCAGTGGGAGTGGATTGTATAAAGTGGCCATTAGCAGGTCACCTGTTGTGGACTGGAGGTACTATGGTGAGTGGTGTTCAGAGATGTCAGCATTTTACAAGTGCTCCAACATGTTTAGAGATGCTGGCTACCAGTGAGGACTTTGCAAACAGTTATTGTATACCCCATGCACATATGTGCAAGGGGGTTAAGCAATCGGTTGCAGCAGTCTGTCAGTCTGTCAGCCAGTCAGTCAGTCTGTCTAACTATTTTTGTTTGCCCCTGGTATGGTGGACGTTGAGCCATACATGACTCTTATCATTGGTTGGTTTAATCGGTGATTTCAATCTAATTGTCTCCCACAGATTCCATATATACTGAGCGGTATATGGGCACACCGGAGGACAATGAAGATGGATACTATGTGAGCCAACAAACATTGACTGCATGCAAGGACCATAAAACATAGTGCAGATGATCAATAGTCCATCCTTGATCTGTATACATAGTAAAGATTGCAACATGCAGTGCTCTGCATCCACTACAATCTGTAGTAATATTTAGATTAAGAATTTTAGTACAAGGCATACCTTTGTTATGTCAAATCACAATTACACAGCTTTTTGTGGATGTTTCTTTGAGGTGCCAACATTAATAATTTATTACCAATTAGCATGCACATTACCTTAGCTGAGTTAATATAGGTGAGGTATGCTTATTACATATCCACCTTCTATTCTTGGCACTTCCGTGAGGGGTCAGAAACAGGTCAATGAAATCTGTTTATTGTGTTGTAAATGCAGTGCAATCCATGCAAATGTATTGTCTGTGCATACGCAGTGTGAGGTGGATTCATCACTCAGTTAATGTGTAATTTAGTGCCTTCAGTACTTTGTACTTTGGATTATAGTAGCAGTAATAGTAATGTAATGGACCCTTTCTCAGCCTGCATGCAGTAACATATGCAAACAATACTATTAAACCCAAATTATATTGTTTCAACATTGCAACAACTGTTGTAGGTATCTGTATATTATCTACCAATTTAGAATTCATCCGTGCTTCATCGTGTGAAAAATCTCTCATCTGTGAATTTTCTCCTTATCCATGGGACTGGTGACGGTGAGGCTTGCATGAGAACTACAATCAGCAGTAGCTCATTATATTGTCAACCTTTATGTACGTACCCTTCAAAGTGAGAACATCATATGTTACAGTAAGATGACAGTGTAATGGGACATACCATGGGTAGTGGTGATAATTGGATATCATCAATTATTATTGTCAGACACTGTCCTCAAGTAATCAGACTCAGAGAAGCATACATTCAGAGTTACGTATGTCTGGCTGTGAAATCACTCATCACATATATTCAACTTGCCTTGTTTGTAGTCTAAGGCACACAGATGGTAGCCATTTTCTTGTGACATCACAAATCAAATGGATTTAGCCAATCCTCACCCCAACATGGCCGCCCCTACAGGCTCAACCCCTTGGGCTCTATGTACAAGCAATGTGAGCTTGATAGGCTGACACTAGACTATGTGCAGTCTACATCTCCACAATAAGCTACAATTTCATGGAAGTATCCAACTTTTGGGGGGTCAAAATGTACTATTGTCCACTGAAAGAGACAACTGTACGATAAGCGACTACCCAGATGGGCTGCTTCCATCTCAGTAAAGTGTACAGGTGCTGGGCAGTGCCGTAACGTATTAATCATCTATTGTGAATTTGTGAGTATTCCCTTTTCACCAGTTTCTGTAAGCCATTTATGTATTGCACATATTTTACGATTGACCTAATGTTTACTGTCAACAACAGTTTTAGACAGTTGCTATTTTGTATTCTGCTGTGTGATAATTTCTTGCCTACTTTGTACTCATGCAGACAATGTCCACTTCCAGAACTCAGCCCAACTAGTAAGAGCACTTACTGTGGCTGATATTCAATTCCGAGTGCAAGTAAGGAGCTCTTCCTTTCGTAGCCATCAAGCATATGCCTGCACACAGCTGGTGCACTGTACATATTATAGTTACCTCTGTTGACTGAGTCCACTTTATGCTGTATATGTTATGTGGACAGCATCATACAGCTATTCACAAGCTTGTTATCAGTGATCTATCTAGGGATTAAGGTATTTGACTTAGTGCTACTAGTACCATACCTTCTCTCCACTGCAGTTCTATACTGACAAAGCCCACAGCATCTCTGGCTCAGTTGCCCGCAGGCACCTGTATACACTGATTGATGACTTTTTGCAGTCCAACCTTTAAGTATTAATTATTGTGTTGCAATTGCAACATGATGAATGGATTGTACTGGTACCTAACTGTATAAGTACTTTACTAATGCTGATTGATAAAGTGTGCTCTTGTATTGTCACACTCTTTGAATCACATGGTATAATTAAACTATATGTTCTTTACAGTCAAGCTCACACCCCTTTAGCTATTACAATAAAATTATGCAACGTGTGCTGTCCTGCATGCCCATGCACCCAATTAAATCAATTGATGTATCCATTAATTTATAAAAATTAATATAATATAAATTATATTTTACACTATGTACGTATACTGTATACCCAATTGGCAAGGCAATGGGTTGGATGGCTGCATGCAGGACCTATATTTTTCTGGATAACTGTAATAATTAATATATATGTCAACAGATCTAACCCACAGGCATGCAAGAAAATGTGCAGAATATCAATCTGTGTGTACATGGTTATAGTATATAGAAATGAGTAATGCACATGTATACAACATGCAAGCACAATTATGTGAAATTAAAGGTCAGCAAACATGCAGCTAGCTATATATAGCTATATGTATAATTATACTGAGACAGGAACCAGTAGCTACCTAACTAGAAGTGCTTGCTTGCATGGTTACGGAAAGGATTAATGCTGTGTAATTGGGCTGCACAAACAACCTTAATTGGAAACTCAAGCTCAGAGCATGGCACACAGCTTCAAGCCTAGGTCTATTATAACTTAGCTGCAATCCTATAGTTGCTGAAACAGGTCTGAGAGCTGTCTTATATACATGTACACTTGTGCAGCAAGCGCAAATGCTGTCTATATATCAGGATGCATGAAACGTTCTGGGAAGGCTCCTGCTGTGAATAAACTTAAGGCTTGGTTTCGACTCATGCATGCACAGTCTGGCCTGGAGCAAAGTTTGTCGTCATAATCAAAGGTCATGCATGCTTGGCCTGCATACGGTGCCAGCTACATGCTTCCAGATCTGGCTCATGCACTCTCCTAGATCTGGCTGGCCACCAGTTGATCCCTTCATTTTTGTAGAATTTGCGAGCCATCTTTGAACAACGTTTTGGATCATTGTCCTGTACCATGCGGTGTCCATCTGGAAAAATGTCTTTGATAAATGGACTGCCTCAAAATAGATAAGAACAGTGGGGTGTTCATTTTTCCTTCACAGATTGACAGTCGACACCTTCCACGATTACTGATGCATGTCCAGGCATGCACCTTCACAAGATGTTTAGGCTTGGGTTTATAGCGTGGCTTGCACCCTCGACGGTAGCAACATGTACGCCTGTGAGTTTCCATGCATCTGTACAGTTGTCTCATCCGTAAAGATAACATTATTAAAGGTGGTGTCCTGATTGTCTTTGGCCCACTTCAGTCTCATCTACTTGTTCACTTCTCTAATCATCTGGCAGTATTTAGTTCCTTTCACTGTCCACCCCAAGTCATTTCACCATTGAAGAATGGATGACACCGAAGCATCGAATTCCTTAATTTTTTTTCTTCGGTAGCTATTGTAGTTCTAGCCCGGTGGTTTCATGATTTTTCTTCATCTGGTCATCGATGATCTCCTGTATTTGGTTGGTTACATTCAAGGCTTGGCCGGATCCAGGAGCACTGGTTATAGTGCTCCTAGATCTAGCTATTTGGCACGCTAAATGTGTACAGACTATATGTAATGATAAAAATGAGATAATTATGCCACTGCTTAAGGATCCAATCATTGGACTTATTTTGTATGTTCATATACATAACAATGAGGTGATATGTGTTGAATACCATAAAGGTAGCCGAGAGTATAATAAATTGTGCCATGTTGGAGGACATTGAAGATTGAATAGATAATGTATGAAACTGAAATCATAGACTGCTGAATTGAACAAGTATTCAGCTAATACAGAATGTGATTATCATCAGTTTCACAAAAGAACTCGAAGAGGTTGACATCCATTATAACTAGTTGGCAGAATGAACTGCACAATGTTATGTACCTAAGTATGCTACACAGTAACTATTGTAGAAGATTCTACAAGATATACGTCATGCTACTAATTGAATCAGTGCATTGAGTTAAGACTGTATCTGATGAGAAAGCTTCTGTGTGGCTACATACATGTACAGGTTCTTAATTGCTTGCTGGATCAATCAAGGGAACGCAGTGAAGTTGAATTTGACTGGACTTCACAATGAAGCTATAATGGGTCATGGATTGGACCGAAATGACGGGATTCTATTTTTTTATGGATAGTGTGTCCCAGTGATCAATCCAGTTTCTGTAGCTAATGTTACACATTATAATATTATGTCTAGATGTCCTGTGAGCAAGTCATTCCCAGGTGACGCTACAAATTGACCTCACTGCCAATTGCCCTTCAATTTTGTAAAATTCATTTCTCATTAAATGTTTTATTTGCCAGTATTTACATTCCAGCTATTTAGCTTAGTGAATATTGCACATGGAAGTGAGGTATGATCTACATAGCAATGGATAATGCAGCACAATATAGCATTGTACATCTTGCTACAAACATGTAAAACTTGCAAAGTGACCATGCACCCCTGGTATGCATATAATTATGTCTAAATAGCTGATGAGACCTGATGATAGTGCTTCATACTTCACCAAACCTGTCAACATCATTGTGTGCAATGAATTAGAAGATAAGTTTTTAACTATTTAAAGTGACAAAGCGACAACTGGGGAAGGTGGTGTTCATGCCACTAACTAGTGCATGAATTTGCTCAGAGACTCAATGCCTTATTATTAATGTCCATTATTCAGAATACAATGATCTAAGGCGTGCCTAACACCATAGAGTGTAATATATACTCAACAATCAGGCAGCTTAGGTCAAGTACATGAATGTATTCTGGTGAGCTGTTGGACATTAGGTCCTTGTGGACAGTGTATAATTATACAAACTGAAATTTGAAATTGTATATAGATATAGACTGTTGTATCCATTGAGCTATAGTTATTCAACTTATATTGGACATGATTCACTATCAGTTTCATAGCAGAACGTGATCAGGTGGACTTTCATAACAAGTTTTTACCTAAACAACACTAGCATGTGACAAGTACATGTTGGTCAATTGCAAAGGTCATTGCACGTTATATGTGCAGTAAGAATTGAACACATACAACGAGTATTTAAGCTCTGGCTTGATTTCAGTTCAGTACAGTACTGATGTCGGTGTCAGCGCAACCAAAGCTGTAAATCCTTGCAGTATACATTAAAGTCTTCTGATTCCGTAAGTACCTGTGCAGTATTTATCTCCAACTCTAGTTAGTTCAGAAGTATAGAAATGTGATTTTCATGAGAACAATAATGTGTACCTGTGAACTACATGAACAGCCAGCTATGTTAACAACTAAAGGTCACAATAGGAACATTCTTGATGCAACCTGGACAATACTCAATTAGGTTAGGAAGACTATATTAGCTACCAGCTGGGGTTAAAACAATAATACTCCACATCACGGAGTACCACCAAGCCAGCAACATACTAGCATATACGAATAATTGTACTACTTCAAATACATTCTACGAATTGCGAATTACTCTAGATCTGCAAAATATCACTGCCATTTCTACAGATCAAAAGAATTCTTCAGATAAGAAGTAGGAGATACACTGCTAGCAACTACATCGACTGTTCACTACACTGCATATTGCCAAATTGAGACCTAAGGAGATGAAGATGGAACAGCATCCAGTTTATCACAGGGTGTCTTTCCTGCTGTGGACCGTGCTGTGCTGCCTAGTGACAGTTGTCAGGAGTGACAGAGTCATGTGGGTTGATACCAAGGGAGAGGACGGTCCTCAATGCATACACCACACACCAGTAGGTGCACTGATGGCACAGCCACCTCCTAGCAGGTCATGCAGGTCTCTGCGGTATGCTCTGCATAACACTCTAAACTCTACTTCCATCATAATCATGTGCGGCACCCATGATCTCCAGCCAGTTTATTCTCTGCCACAAAATGATCTCTTGGTGATCACTGAAGGACCATTCTCTCTAAGGGGTGAATGCTCTACCAAACCACCCATAGTGCAGTTCCTTAACGGAACAATGGTTGCTTTTACAAATCTTACAGAGGTAAGAATCAGGGAATTGGTGTTTGAAGGTTACATCAAACATGAACACCCCAAGCTTATTGAAGATAAACCAACCCTGCACTTTTCCAAATGCACTAATGTGACGTTGCAACATGTAACTGTTCATATAACAGGGCAATATGGCAGTGGCATAGCACTGACGGACATTGTCGCCCATGGGGTGATCACTCTATATGATGTCTCTGTACTGCATAATGGAACTTATGGGACTGGAATACTATGTGACATCCATGGAAGCAATCAAACACCAGCTAACAGCTTCAACCTGTACATGAATAATGTACAAGTGGTCAACACAAACACTCACACTGAATATGACCCTTCAATGGCAATTTCTGGAATTCAGATCATGTTTAGTGGAACAGGAAGTGGCACTAGAATATCACTGCATAATGTAACTGTCTTCAACAGTGCCCCTGTATCAGGTGCAGGTCTATTTGTGGGATTGCTTGATGACATGCACAACAACACTGTAAGTTTGGAAGGAGTTAATGTATTGGATGGTTGGGACAAATGCTACCAAACCAAGAACAGAACAGAGGTTCTGTCTGAATGTGCAAGAAGACAGCTTGAGATGATCAAGAGAATTGATAGTAGTGCAAGCAAAGCCTACTCTTCTGTTTCAATGCTTGTGCAAGCATCACATAACACTATTAATATTACCAACACACAAGTGGTTGCAACCTATGGCCCTATGAATGTTGCTGGCATGCATTTTATGTTTGCAAATATGGCAGCATTTAACACAGTTCACTTGAAAAATGTACTACTTACAGCAAAAGAAAATCCACTTATCAACAGGTTTGGTATATTAGTGAACTTTAATGACAGAACAAATGAAAACATGATGATCATGTGGAATCTACAGGTTGTGAACAGTACTACCGTATCAGGGATAGGAATTGCATTGTCCTTTGCAGATGATTGCTCCAGAAATAGTGTACAGCTATACAAAAGCAAAATTGTAAACCATGTGTCCAAGAATGGTGGAAGTCTTGTTGCAAATTTAATTGATCATGCACAAAGCAATATAATCAGCTTGTTCAAGTTTGTTGCAAAGAACAATACTGCAACACTAGGGGGTGGGCTTCAAATTTTCCTGGGTGGATCTGCAGCAGGAAATAGCTTTATTTCAAGGCTTTTATTCATGGCAAACAACAAGGCCCATGTTGGAGGAGGAGTATACATCAAATTTACCCACTCTTCAGAAAGGAATGCAGTCTTTCTAAATACAAATGTTTTCGTGCGTAATACACTAAGTCCCAGTCCTATTATGAGTATGATGGGAGGAGGTATTCATTTAGAATTTGCAGCAAGTAGAGCTATTTTTGCAACAAAGAATATTGTGTTATTGAACATGTCAACGTTCATCCATAATGAAGCAAAAGGTGGAGTTGGTGGCGGGCTATCTTTGCTTTATGTTCATTCTCCATACACTGGCGACAGTGGAGATGCAGTTTATATGGTGGGCTCAACTTTTCTTAATAACCAAGCCAAGTATGGACATGCATTTGCAATGCAATCATCACCACTTTTTAGAAAGACATTATTTCGAGAGATCATTGCAATTAAAACCAAATGCATTTACACAAATGCTGCTAAGTTTGATGAATTTGTTGCCACACCACTCAAGAATTTGTCGCTGCTTTTTGAAGATCCCAGTAATGCTTCTATGGAATATGACATCCCTACTACTCATGAAGTAATGAGGATATCGCAAGCTGTTGAACAGAATGTATTGGAAATCATGCAGAAACAGATTAACCCTTTCTTTCAAATAAAGGCCAATACAAGCTTGGTTCTCCTCATATCAGTACAAATTCGGCTTCAAGGGAACTTCTATTGTGGGGCAACTTCCCAAGGACTACTAGCAGTTGATTCAGAAATCATTTTGAAACCTTACTCAATGACAGATTTTAGCAATTGTGTTGCTTCACGTGGAGGGGGAATTGCTTTGTATGGTGAAAGCTACATACGTATTTCCACTCAATCAATGTTGTGGCTGACTAATAACTATGCTTTCCAGCGAGGAGGTGCCCTTTACATACATTCAGTAACACACGCAGTACCTCGTGTAAATTGCTTCTTTCAGTATGAACATGGACAGAATGTGTCACTAGACTTTAATGGCATCTGGTTCCAGAATAACTCAGCAAAACATGAAGGACAGTCGGTTTACATCAGTGAAGCTGAAAACTGCTTTGGCAACAATTTGATACTGAATTTCCTTGGACCCCAAAATCCACCAAATATCACTTATTTCAGAGTTCTAAATCTTCAGAGAGCTAATATGTTACATGACCGCCAAGTATGCATTGTAGATGGCATCATTTACCCACAATGTAATGGCAGTCACAACACTTCCATTCATACACTTCCACTAGTAGCATCCCACCCAGATCATGTGGATGGTGGACCTGTTGATTCAGACAACCCTATCACTGTCAAGTTCATTCCAGGTAAGCAGAAACAGCTTTCTCATAAGCATGCCTATGATAAGCTTGGAAATGCAGCCAGTACAGTATTCACCGTGCAAATTATCACAGAAGAGCCCACAGCTGATGTCCAGCTCAACCCTTTCTCAAAGTACACATCTGATTTTACAGTTATTCTACATGGCATTCCCCTAAAGCATAGCACGACTAACTACATCTCCTCTACCAACCAAAGCAATACCACAGGAAAATATACTGCGGTTCCACAACTCGCCCTTCAGTCAGTGGACAATAACAACCTACTGTTACTAATGAACATTGAGCTCCAGTGCTGCCCACCTGGCTACGTATACAGAATAGGGTCTGGAGACATGGGATCATGTCACTGTGGAATGCCTACAGTACTGGGGATAGAAGACTGCAATGAAACTGACCCAAACAACATTGGCGCTGTGCTGCAGGGAGACCATTGGGCTGGGTATCTGCCATCTGATGACCAACATAGCTGTGAAGGACAGAAGTTCTATACTGCCCTTTGCCCACCAGGTTACTGTCAAACACAACAATCCACTCTTCTTAATAACAACTCCAGGGAACTACTAGAAGAAATAGTCTGTGGTGGATCAAACCGTAAAGGCCTACTCTGTGGGGACTGCCTTGAAGAGAATAGTATTGCAGTGAACTTCAATGGAATGAGACCAGTGTGCACCAGTTGTCAGGATGGTCTCAGCGCAGTGGGACTTATTGTTTGGATCCTCAGTGAGTGGGTGCCCATGCTGGTTGTCATGTTCATTGTGATGCTGTTCAACATTGACTTGGTGTCAGGAAGATTCAACTCTTTCCTTCTGTTTGCACAACTCCTTGCTTTCTCCAGTATCAGGGGTGATGCTGAGTTAGGACCAGTGCATATTGCATTTGTCAAGATATACCGATTTCTGTATGGAGTGTGGAACTTGGACTTCTTTGGAGTGCTTCTACCTCCTTACTGTCTCATTCCACACTCGCACCTCACACTGTTACAGACACTCTTGTTGCACTACTCCATTGGACTCTTCCCACTGATAGTGGCCATCACACTCATTGTTCTGGAGAGGTCTGCAGAGAAGTGGATATGCTGTCACCGAGTGGACCAGTGCCTCAGGCGGATGAGACGATGGAAGGCAAAGTACTCTGATGGCATGTCTTATGACAGAGCACTTCCTGCTTTTGTCATTTTTGGCTTCACTCGCTTCTTGGTCAGCTCCTCATACATCCTTGTCAACCAGACCATCACAGGGGAGGATGGAGAGAAGAGGATGGTGGTGTGGTGGCAGGGCTCTGTGCCCTATGGCTCCATTCAACACATTGCCTACTTCATACCAGCCATTATCATACTGCTAGTGTTTGTCCTTCTGCCTTCCTTTCTTGTCCTCACTCTTCCCATTATGCCTCAGTTGTTTGGCAGGCTCATCATAGCTGTGCCACCATTGAGGAAGCTACAGAGGATGCAGACATTCTGCAGCAATATCTACACTGACAGATGGATATACCATTTTGTCAATGTCTTTCAAGGTTGCTACAAAGAACGTTACAGGAGCTTCTCTTCACTCTATCTCTTTCATCGCATCATTCAGCTTCTAGCTGCTGTGTTCATACCAAGGGCAGAAGATGCCCTCCGTATACAACTCATCCTCACTGAGGCACTGCTATTGCTCATTGCCATTCTCCGACCATACAACTCAGACAGCCTGAATATCTTGGACACAGCCATCTTGGGCAACATGGTGCTCATCCTTCTCTTGAGTGAGCAGATCATGGACAGTAACACACACACTGCATTGAAGCTGTTCTATGCTTCTGTTCGGATGATCCTCATCTATCTACCCCTCCTTTATCCCGCAATTATCTTTGGAAGGAAGGTGTATGTGAAGTTAAAGTGTAATCAGTGGAGATGCTGCTGGAAGAAGAAGGTGGATACTGAGGATAATGAAGAGCCATTGCTAGAAGATCCAGCAGCCAGGCTTGGGAACCTGGTCAATATAACAGAACTGAGAGCTGGACTGCCTACTTCAACAGATGAAGACACAGAGACTGTCTCTCACACTGATGAATTGTAACTTACAATTACACATAAATTTTTGATTACCAGATAACTTGATACGTTTGAGACACTTCAAATGGCATTACAAATGTGTACCTATAGACTATAGCTAGTATAGATGATGAAGCATAACTATATATGGCAGTTGCAAGTGTTATGTTGCACTAGCTATTATTGCACACTGATGACCGAACTCAGAATGAAATTATTCTAACTAATTTGACTGCATGTCAAATCAGTGTGTGAATCCCATTTAATGTTCAAAGAAGGAGTACTAGATATAATCAAATTTGTTGCTATGATCAGCACATGCATGACCTAGGCCTTTGGATTGGTGCATTGCAATGCTGCATTAATTGTAGCAAGGCACCAGAATAGTCAAATACTTCCCTGAAAAAGAACAAATAGGAGGTTGATTGTTGAACAGCAATGAACACTGTCAATGCAACGTTAGCAGCTCTGTTATGCCTTGTTACTGTGAATGGATCGATAATCAATTGCATGCACAATTTCAAGAATTTGTTTGCAGTTCAATTCCCACTAGTTCACATTCATATTAAAGTGGAAGTCGAGTAGCTTGTCAATGGCTGCATATATACCGTATTTGTCCGAATAGAGGCCCGGGTCTCCATTTCTTTCAAAAGGTTTTTGACCCGGCCTCTATTCGAGCCCGGCTTCTATTTGAGCCCGGCCTCTATTAAAAATGAACAGATTCCTGGCCATATTTCCTATATAAAATCTCTGATAAGCCATCATGGCTGTCGTCGATCCGCACGCGCTGAGAAGGCGACAGTTCTCAGAAGTCGTCAAGCTCGCACTTCGGTCTCATCCAACGACTCCCATCTCCCTCACATCGACTTCTTTCGTGGCTCCCCTACGTTCGCTCCATAGCTACCTTTAGCGGCAGGAAGAATTAGCTACGCGGTGCGCTTCTCTACAGACTTGGACATTGCTACTGCAGCGGGAACTTCAGTAAGTCACTATGCGTCGCACTGAGTTCGATTCGTACCTAAAGCGTGCACCTCAGTTGCTGAAGAGTGCCAGTAAGTGAATTCCAGACCCGGCTTCAATTCGGACCCGGCCTCTATACGAACATATACGGTAGGTGAGGTCTGTTCACCAAACTGAACATCACTTTCATTAAGGCATTGAGTACACTGAGCTATTCAGCAAGTCAAAGGTACTTGGCCGTGGCAGGTTCACTGTGGCCACGGTGTTGTTGCACGGTTGAAGGGAGGCAGGCAATTAAGTACAGAAAATGCAGACAGTGACAATGTATACTTTTATTCCACTATGCATTCAGTCTGTTTTGTAATTAACTAAATGCTGACTTTGTATGCTACCTACACCTTTGTTACTTGATGTATAAGCGGTAATACATTGTCAGTTCAAACTAAAAGTATATCTATTTAACTAGTTTTAGCATGTATTCATTATTCCAAATAGAGCCCATCCAAATTTCTATAGGTAACATATCCTTATCACAGTGATTGGTTAATTACAGATAGATAAATATTAATGTTTACAATGCTTAAATGTTTACATGCAACCTTGTGTCATTTCTCTTAGCTGGCGTACTTGTATTATATAGGAGTGTGCAGTCTGGTATGTAAAAATTCACTACATCTTAGACCACCAGAGAGTGCCAAGTATAGCACTCAATCAACTGGGGAGAGGTATGAGGGATATCTACAAACCCTCCACGTCAGCCTGGGTGTACCAACATCAAGTAACACTGGTCCATACCAAACTTTATGACTGACTTTGCATAATGTCCAGAATGGGAGTGCTGCATGATGCTATACTGCATGTATCTGGAGGAGTAGGATTGTATATTTGCTGGGTTTATGGCTCTCCTAGATGGTAATCAGGAATCATATCTAAGGGAAAACAGTTGCTCAACCTCAATGCATAAATATGAAGTTTGCAAACAAGTGTATCCCAAGTGCATTCCAGCTGTCAGTATGAATTGAGTATGGTAAATAAGCCTATAACTGGTAGGCAGTGAAATCTTTTCTTTGAATAATGTTATATGGCTGGTTCATAGGGACTGCAAGAAGATAATATGATAAATGAAGTTGAAACCTCTGCCTAACATTGCAAGCTTACGGTGTGGTGTGACAGTTACAATCATGAAATGTGTTGTGTTTCCCCCACTTAACCATATGAGATTTGTTTGCTATCAGTTTCGTAAATGAACGTGACCAGGTGGACGTCCAAAACAGGTTCTTATCAAAACATTGCTATGTAGCATGTGACAAGTGTATGTTGGTCAAAGGTGACTGCATGAGAGAGCACTGGCTCGTCTCTAAACAGTGCAAAAGTGATGTGTGCATCAGTGCGGCTTAAATAATCACCCTTGGCATATACAAAACTTTCCCTCTGATTGGGAAAGTGACATGTACAAAGTTTATCTGCTATCCCATCATTTCAAATTGTGTTATGGTAATTGCCATAGCAACACTCGTACAGTGTGACTTACAATGGTGGCAGTAGATTGATGCAATAACTTGGGATTATTCACAAAGGAACTGCAGATCGATCAAAACTTCTGAGTCCATGAGTAAATGTTGGTATAAAATTCCACTATAATTTGCATGCAAACTGCTTGCTGCAGCAACTTAACAACCAACATTGCACCTCTGTTCGCACATATGCACAGTAGCCAGCTATGAACCATCTAGTGAGCACAAGTCACAATGAGTTGGTGAGGATTAGAAGATATGCACAAATAGATGGGACCTTGTATTGCATGTGTGATTTGATCAGTGGTTGCAGAAAGCATCTCGCCTGCTGTACAAGGTGAGGCAGCCAATGTTCTGCACTGGCATTGATGGCATGCATGGCCTTCAGCTTCCAAACTGCTTGGTAGCTAGGCCACTGTCTGTATACATGAGGGATGACTAAAACTCCACATTAGGGTGTAAGTGCTGCATGGTCTGTTCCAGCCCTCACCAAACCATTGTGTCATGACTTGGGACTTTATAAATTAAATCATTACATCATGTGTAGACACACACCTGACTCATAAAGCTTGCTCTTTAACTTAGTTTTTAAGTTTATACCAAATATAGTCATATATAGTAATATAGTCTATACCAAACTACCAAACTGCTTTTGTGACTGACTTTGCATAATGTCCAGAATGGGAGTGCTGCATGATGCTATACTGCATGTATCTGGAGGAGTAGGATTGTATATTTGCTGGGTTTAAGGCTCTCCTAGATGGTAATTAGGAATCATATCCTATGGGAAAAACAGTTGCTCAACCTCAATGCATAAATATGAAGTTTGCAAACAAGAGTATCCCAAGTGCATTCCAGCCGTCAGTATGGATTGAGTATGGTATACATGCATAATAAGACTATAACTGGTAGGCAGTGAAATCTTTTCTTTGAATAATGTTATATGGCTGCTTCATAGGGATTGCAAGAGTATAATATAATAAGTGAAGTTGAAACCTCTGCCTAACATTGCAAGCTTACGGTGTGGTGTGACAGTTACAATCATGAAGTGTGTTGTGTTTTCCCCCACTTAACCATATGAGATTTGTTTGCTATCAGTTTCGTAAATGAACGTGACCAGGTGAACGTCCAAAACAGGTTCTTATCAAAACATTCCTATGTAGCATGTGACAAGTGTATGTTGGTCAAAGGTGACTGCATGAGAGAGCACTGGCTCGTCTCTAAACAGTGCAAAAGTAATGTGTGCATCAGTGTGGCTTAAACGAACACTCTTGGCATATATAAAACTTTCCCTCTGATTCAGAAAGTAACATGTGCAAAGTTTATCTGCTATCCCATCAATTCAAATTGTGTTATGGTAATAAGCAACACTCGTACAGTGTGACTTACAGTGGTGGCAGTAGATCGATGCAATAACTTGGGATTATTCACAAAGGAACACAATCATTGCAGACCTATCAAAACTCCTGAGTTCATGAGTAAATATTGGTATAAAGTTCCACTATAATTAATTTTGCTTACAAACTGCTTGCTGCAGCAACTTAACAACCAACATTGCACAAGTTAAGGTTTTCCTCTGTTCGCACATATGCACAGTAGCCATCTATGAACCATCTAGTGAGCATAAGTCACAATGAGTTGGTGAGGATTAGAAGATATGCACCAAATAGATGGGACCTTGTATTGCATGTGTGATTTGATCAGTGGTTGCAGAAAGCATCTCGCCTGCTGTACAAGTTGAGACAGCCAATGTTCTGCACTGGCATTGATGGCATGCATGGCCTTCAGCTTCCAAACTGCTTGGTAGCTAGGCCACTGTCTGTATACATGAGGGATGACTAAAACTCCACATTAGGGTGTAAGTGCTGCATGGTCTGTTCCAGCCCTCACCAAACCATTGTGTCATGACTTGGGACTTTATAAATTAAATCATCACATCATGCGTAGATACACACCTGACTCATAAACCTTGCTCTTTAACTTAGAACTATTATTGCATGGAGTGTAAGTACATGGAACATTTTGAGTGTAACAAGCTTAAGAGTAGTCAATCTGTTATTGTCAGCATTATAGTGTTAACACATATCACACATATTTGTGTAGTTTCAAGTTTGTTCTATTAGTATTTCAGTTTAGCTGTTGATAGAGTTGATTTGGTATGTAAAACAATAATATTATCATTCCATATGTGGTGTTGCTGCAACAGAGTTTCTAGTACAAAATGCTATATATGTTCAGACAGCTAGGAGGCATTCAGCTAGAGGAGAATCTGTTGGCAAGTTGACAAAAGATTCAGCACGTCCTCAGGACAAGAAACAAAGTACCTTTACAAGTATACACCCTTTGAAAGAATGTAAGTTAACATGCATCCTTGAGGAAGAAGGCATACAATGTAAGCAAAATAGCAAGAATGCCATTAATTACATTCTGAATCCTTTTCCAGATCAATACTTCATATAAGAAGCAGCAAATACACTGCTAGCGACTGCATCAAGTACGTTTTCACTACAATCCGTAACTATTGGCTCGGGTTGAAATGGGGCAACCACAAGTCCTTCACAGGCTGTCAGGTTGGTTCCTGCTGTGGACCGTGCTGGGCTGCCTAGTGACAGTTGTCAGGAGTGACAGAGTCATGTGGGTTGACACCAAGGGAGAGGATGGTCCTCAATGCATACACCACACACCAGTAGGTGCACTGATGGCACAGCCACCTCCTAGCAGGTCATGCAGGTCACTGCAGTATGCTCTATGGAATGCTCTGAACAGCACATCCATCAGAGTTATGTGTGGTATTCATGCACTCCAGACATATCATGTACCACCAAATACATTTCAAAGCATTCAAAAAGAGCCTTTTGCTCTAAAGTTGGAGGGGGAATGTGCCATTGATCGACCCATAATCCAGTGCCTGAATGGAACAACAGTTACATTTAAA
>OZ025873.1:4797676-5008321 GCA_964019415.1 Ianthella basta | reverse complement strand
GAGCACGTGACGTTTGCAAGTGAAGTGTTACAGCGAGTGTTTGTACATTGTTGTGAATCGTCGGTTTGTTCTGGATCTACTTAGCTGCGCATGGAATCACCAGGAAGGAGGAAGTCACCAGCGTGGGACTATTTCACTATCACCGAGGACCCCAACTTTGCAGTGTGCCAGGCCTGCAAGAAGAAGGTAAAGCACGGCGACAAGAATTCCAAGAGCTATGGGACTACGAATTTGGTGCAGCATTTGAGGGTCAAGCACACTCAACTGCATATAGAGTTCCAGCAAAAGGTTGAGGCGCAGAATGCTGTGACTTCATCAAGTAGTCCAGCACCTTTCCGACAAATGCCCCTTCGAGAAAGTGGAGATCACGTACGAGTCTGGGATATTAATGATGCTCGCGCACAGCGTATTCACAGAAGAATAGGCGAGATGATAGCACTTAATTGTCAGCCGTTCTCTGTGGTTGAGGACCAGGGCTTCAAGCAGCTGATAAAAGAATTGGAACCAAGATACACGTTGCCAAGCAGAAAATATTTCACCGAATGTATCATCTCGGGAATGTTCACAGAACTGAAGGCTGAGTTGAAGAAGGAGATTGATGATGTGGCCCATTGCAGCTTCACAACAGACGTGTGGACCACAAATGTCAGCAATGACTCTCTGCTCAGCCTAACAGCTCACTGGTTGACAGACAGCTTCACAAAGAAAACAGCTGTGCTCCACACTCAGCTACTGGAAGAGTCCCACACTGGTACATACTTAGCAGAAAGGCTTACACAGATGCTGGCTTCCTGGGAAATCCCGAGTGACAAGGTGCACCTAGTGCTTCGAGACAATGGAGTAAACATGGTGAAAGCCATGAGGGATGCAGTTCTGCCAGCGATAGGCTGTGTTGCACACACTTTGCAGCTTGTTGTGCATGATGGTGTTCTTTCTCAGCGTGCAGTAACTGGGTTACTTGCCGCTTGTCGCAAAATTGTTGGACATTTCAAACATTCTTCGCTTGCTTATTGCAGCTTGAAGGAAATTCAGCAGAACCTTGGATTGCCACAACATCGCCTAAAACAAGATAAGCCAATCCGGTGGAATTCATTGCTCTACATGATCCAGTCAGTAATCGAGCAAAAGGTGGCCCTTGCTGCCTATGCAAAAAAGCACGACATTGCTCAGTTGTCATCTCACCAACTGGATCTTGCCAACAAGGTTGTAGCTGCTCTTTCTCCTGTGGAGGAGATCACAAGGTCCTTATCATCAGATACTGCATCAGTGTCGCTGGTACTGCCATACATCCGCATGCTGACCAAGTGCTTGGAGAAGCACCATGATGATGATGGGGTACAAGGAATGAAGAGATAGATGCTGAAGTCTCTGCGGCGAAGGTATGGAAATGTTGAATCTCATGAGTGCCTGGTACTAAGCAGTATTCTGGATCCCCGCTTCAAGGACAAGTGTTTCACTAGTGTTCAAGCACAAGCAGATGCTCGGGAACTTCTTCAGCAGAAAGTGTCAGCACTGAGTTCAGTTGAACAAAACAGAACAGAGACAGATTCAGTGGCGCCACCACCAAAGTGTCCACGCACTGCCTTGTTGGAATGCTTTTCAGAAATATTGGAAGAAGCACTAGCCTCTGTCCATAATGATTCTGGGAATGAAGTTGCCTTGTATCTGAGTGAGCCCCTGATTGAATTCCACAAGGGAAGTGAATACCTGACTTGGTGGGCAAACAACCAAAATCACTTCCCATCTCTGGCAAATCTTGCACAGAAGTATCTTTGTGTCCCACCTAAATCTGTCCCCTCGGTGAGGTTATTTTCTCTGGCTGGTGATGTGTATGCTGACAAGCGAAACAGACTGGCACCTGAAAGAGCTGAGACTCTACTCTTCATTAAGAGTAACTATAATCTTATCAAACACAAGTGCTGATGAAGCTATTGCATGTTGTATTGTTTCCAACTTTCCATTATTTCTTCTGTATTTGCATGCGTGATTGAGAATGCATGCATGCCTGTCTTTGAGTCATACTACAGTGAAGTTGTCTGAAAATCGGAATATCGGTTCGGTATCAGCACTGAAAAATTGGAAATCGGATAATCGGTTAAAAACCATATCGGTGCAACTTTAGAAATATGGTACAAACTAGTTGAGCAAGGTAGTAACAGGAACGCATCATGAATTATGCATTCCTTGCAGTAGACGAGATGGGTATTATTACAATAAATTATAGATTGGTAACACTTAAGAACCAACATGGATTGTACTGTATGGTCATTAAGTTATGGATGCAGCACTTCAAAGGATATGCAATACTCACTTTGCTGCTGCTTCCACCACCCTGCAGAAAAGACACAGGAAGCAAGAATGATGGACATTCATTAAAAGTATCTCTTCAAAAGTCTGTACAAACTTGTCACATGGAACAATACATCATCTGAAACTCATAGTGGTAGACACAGCTAACATAGATAGAAATGAATGTGGAACCCACCATACTAGAAAATATGAACCATGCAGAAATTAAGAATGGCGGGGAAATGCATGAACATGAATGACCTTCAAATGGTGTACAAGCCAACTTTCGCCGAGGGCTAGCCACATAACACCTCAAATACAACGGCGTTGCTAGACTATTGAGCACAATCTGAACAAGGACTAGGTGAACGAATGTAGCCAAATTGTTCAATTACATCATATAACAATGGCGTCTCTCATGTAGCAATGTCGATGGGGGGGTCTGGGGCCTTGTAGGGGGGTCTGGGGCATGCCCCCAGACCCCCCTACAAGGTCAGGCATGGTATGTAATGGACGGACCGGTTTCTATCCTTGTGCTACGGCCCTGTTATGCATATGGCTTGTGCACTACTGCTGTCAGAGAAGAAGAATAAAAGTACGAAACGGTGTGATGGAACAGGAAGGAGTCAACATAATCAGATGATGTCAGGGCCTAGGTAAGATAGATGGTACTTGTAGACACAAGGTCACTTGAATTCGCCACAATATGCTCATGCGCAAGTAGCCAGCCGGTATACTGCATCTCTAGTGTGAACAAAGCGAACAAGGTTGTATCTAGTTGCTGAGTTTGAGTACCAGGGTTATATGGAGGCTGTGTTTGAATACCACCGAGATCTAGAATGGCTACTGGTGGCAGAACGTGGGTGTATGAGGAATTTCCTGACATAAGTGCGGTATAGAGGCTAAGTGTACCAAAATTCACGACTCCATTAAGCCCGCTTGGTCACTCCATTTTTGCAAGTATTCTGAGTGTTTCATCCTATAGTCACCATTGTCCTTTTGTTTGGTGAGCAATTGTGCAAGATTGTAGCATCATGTGAAGCCGTCTTTAGTATCTTAGCGCCACTGAGCCTGGAGATTTTTAATCTGGGCCGTGGCCAGAAAAGGTGGACTCGACCTCCCCGCAAATGTGCCGCCAACTCACAACTGCAACAAAAAATCTTATGCAGCGTAAAGCGAGAATTAAGTCAACAATGTAAACAGATGTGGAACAACTGCGGGAAATTGGAATAGCTACAAAAATGATGTCGAGGCCACGATGCAAGGTGCTGCAATTAAAAGCTACAGATATCAATATAGATATATACATATCTACATATATACATATGCACACATACAGCCGCACAGTGACTTTAGGGTGAAGACTACTTGCACCCCATTCCAGGTCGGCAATGAGCACATTTCGTTCAATTGACAGACGGTTAAAAGTCATTAAAGATGATTTAAAGCTTAGTAAAGAACAACTTGAGTACCGCCATTTGCAATGACAGATATAATATACAAAATTAATATAATTATGCACATTAACCATACAAATATTTAAACTGAAAAAACATTTCTTTATTATCTACACCTAAACACTACAAAGTCACACATAGAGAGGAGGTTGCTAATCAACATTACAGACAATGAAAATGAGATACAGTTAGTGCACAATTGCTATCAAGCACTCACTTTGACTCTCACCCTCTATTCCTGCAGAGAAATCTGTTTGAAGAAGAATGAGACAGAAGAATAAGAAGAATACATATCACAAGATACACAACAGTAGAGTTCAAAGTAGATTATGGTTGCCATTTGCCCATGGGACATGTCCACTCTGTTTACACAACGTGAACCTTGTGGTATTCGCGCCTTGAGGTCTGAAATTCCTGTGTTGCCACGGCAACGCTTACTCTGCATGTGATGTGCGCGTGATAGGAGAGGCCTGTGTAATCGAACGTCATATCCGGTGATGGCAAGAAACGAGCTTTTTGGAGACAACAAAGAGTTATGGTAAGAGGGAAACAGAGATGAAATCTTTGCCGTTCTTAAACTTCGAAAGGATCAAGGTTTCATGGCTTTTTGGCAAATGAATCCTGCATTTCATACACGGCAAACGTTAAATGACGTCATAGCTTTGCTTCCATTTTGTATTCCATATTTGGCATGTCACGAGATTGTCGTGTGACTGAAGCATTTCGAGATGACAGAATTGAGTTTTGCAGTAAATCGCCTTCCCGACTTTGAAGGACACCAGCCCTTTGCACGATGAGACCAGATATCGTAACTTAAGGATGATTTACAACTTCTCCATGTGACCGCTTTTAGTACGAGGTTCCTATCGTGAGTTATCCAGTGCCAAAGTTTCGGCCACGAAGGAAGAATTTGGTTTTCCCGATGTAGCTCTGCACCAGATCGGTTTATCAAAAGCGATCACATGGAAAACTTCGATGATGTGATTGTACATACTTCTGTGCAATTTCATTCGCTTTTAGGCTCTCCCACGAAGTCAATCGGCGTTTTCCTGCCTTTTTATAGGTACTCTAGTCGGCGGCAATTCTCCGTCAAGGAAGCCGTCAATGAAATACTTGTTGCACTAAATTGAAGTACAAGAATGCAGCTTCAATTACATACACAGATTGCTTTGTGCAGATCCTATCTACAGGAGAAAGAGCAAAGAATACGAAGGTCAAAAATTGGCCCGCATTGTTTACATAGGACATGTCCCACGTGCGTTAGGGGTGGGAGGTATTTTGGTATAGTTAGTTAACTTTGGTGTTTAATGGATACCAAATATTATCAGTACATTAAATAGTGATAACGAGTTACCGATTCTTCTCCGTATTACTTGGTATGAGCTACATCTGTAACTAATATTTCCATACTTAGTGGTAGTCCACAGCAACAGGCAGGAGAGGCAGGAATTAGGACTACAGCAACGTTCAAGTATATATGTAGAACGTGTCCTCTACTCTTGCACTTTGTTGCTTTTTCGGTCTTCTTTCTTGAAGCGCCACCCTTCATCTGTGGAATGAATCTTCTTCATGATGGCACAGTTCCAGAGTACCTGCTGGCATCCGTCAGCTCAGTAAAGACATCTGTTTCAAACCTGAGCATTGCTTGCAATCGGCCATGTTTTCATTCACAATATACAGATTTTGCAAAACAATATTGGAGGTATCCTAATTTCGCGAGTACAGTACGATTCATAGAAATAGTAACAATGATTCCGTTTGTCGTTTAACGGTATTCCGAGAATCATGTCATTTATCTGTTAATAATTAGTACTTATCCATGAACCGTAAACCGTCAAGCATTAACTGCTAACTGTGTGGTTCGCGCACTACGTAATGAAAACATGGCTGACTCTGCAATGTACTGCGTGGTGCTGGCGTCAACTTTAAGCATCTACCACTGTCTGGGAGACGAAAAATCGTTCCGTGTTTTTTGTATTTCTTTATCATTGCCCATACTATCTTCTTGGGGACTTTAATTCCTTCTGCTGCTAGGATGCTCGCAATAGTTCACTAGGACACTCTTTGCTCGAAGTACAGCTGCATGATGTGCTGTTTACGATACGTAGTCAAAACCATGTTGTCTTCGTGGCCGCTGAAAGTTTAGAATCAATCGAGAACGCTTTGTACGGAATAAAATTTACAGCTAAGGGTAAAATGCAGACCAATTAACGTTAAAGGCTAACTAATAAATGATAAACAGAACCGCTAAATGCTACCATTTCTCGGTTCATCATTACCTTTTCTATGAACCGTACTGTATTTCGAGCAATTCTGGTTTGCAAATTTATGCTTTCTGCAAGAGAACAGTTGAATCACTTTCAAATACAAATGCAGTCAGTCAATGAAAGCTAATTAGCATATTTAGTTGTTGTTAGTGATACCGAGGAATTGGTGGAAGTAGTTATTGGTGTGGAAAAAAGTCAACAGAGCCCACCTTTATTTGCTACTATAACTAGCTGATTATGATGTCACTGCAACTTTTGCCTCATGCTTCACATTCACAGCTGAGGACATTATAATTGTATCGCCAGTTTGCATGCAATTGCATAGTGTGCATTTTGCTCCAGTGGGTAATACCTTATTCCTTAACAGGTTTGCAACATGGCGGAAGATCTAGTATATTTGTGACTAGCTATCACATTAAGCGCAGAGTCTGGAGGGCAGACAAAGCAGGTTAGCAGAACTGATGATAGTGAATCTCATGGTTCTGGAGCCCATATCAATACAGGTACCTCAAAAGAGCCATCTTAAACCACCTAAACACATAATGCAGGCCACACATAATATAGAACACTATGCATGGTAATATTATATAAATTATGCATTGCATATGTTAATATTTCCTGGCTTTATCGTGTGTTAAATTGTCATGGATAGACACACCTATGAAAACATCAACTTATAAGGTTAAAATTTAGCGGCAACTAAGTTTAGCAGTTTCAAAAGTCCAGGATTCGGCAGGTACTAATTCTAGAAATCTTAAGTTCTTGTGTATACATTATTCACCTGTAAGGTCCATGCTATACTGTACCAGTTGTACTAGCTATCAAGATTTACATTACAAACATACTCTTCTTGGTATATATATAAAGGTGAAAGGCTACGTGTTGTAAGAGAAAGGTGGTCTGAATTATTAAGGCATCAGTGATACTTGATTCAGCACTAGGGAATGTGATATTTGTTGTAAAGAAATAGTGCGGTGTTGCTTCTTTATGAGTAACAGATTAGCCTCACAATTGCAAGTCAGACATATCCTTGAATGTCTGCTGAAAGAGCACAGATCAATGCATTGTCACTGCCATCCACACACGTAATAACTAGGCAGATGATCATCATCGTGGGGGTGAGCCTGAGCGAGATTAGAGTCTGGTAGTGCTGCAACTTCCAGTTATTGGGCGGTTTGATTCGCTATCGTCCAACAATCAAGTTAAACTCGGCCGTCGTTATAGCAGCTACCCACCGTTCTAACAACGCAGATTCTTTGAATCAGCCTGGTCCTGACTTGCTGTCATGTGACTCGCTGAAGCAGAAGCTAGCCGAAGGCGGGCGCCCTGCTAGTAAATAATACAATTGTAGGAGACATACAATTCAGATGCAGCAAACAAGGTGAATGTTCAGAACTCACTTCGACTTTTCTCTTCAATCTCTGCAGAGAAAGGAGGGAGGACAGGGGAAACACATGCTATGTAGTACACACCCGCTACATACATGCCCTTGTCACAGACATTTTGGGCACTGTTAATAAACTCATAAGCCGTTTGTTCAGTTTTCTTGATCTACTAAATAAATAGAAAACAGACAGATGCATTTCCAGTTTGAGGTATTCTCTTTGAAATTTGGTACTTCAGCATAAAGCGATCAGGCTCATGCATACATACATAAGGCACTCAGAAATATACAGCGAGGTAGCACATTCACAGAGCCAGTGCAATATCATATGAACCTGCCACACATGGCAGTACACAGGCTAGAACATTCCTACTCAGCAATAAGAAGCAGCTTGAAAATGCAACTGCTACTCCATTGACACTGGAGGTAGCATTTCCATGCACTCACTTCGGTACTCCCTCCCTGCAGAGGAACAGGTACAAAAGTGATACACATAAAGTATCATAATTATATGTGAGCGGATTTGAGAAAACGACCCACTTAGCGCAATATGTAAACAATAGATATGGGACAAAACAACCATGCGGGTGATATTTCACCGAAAAACGGATTTTGATATCATTCATATCTATGGTACAGTCCCTATCTTGTGGCCAAGTTTGAATCTTTAATTCCTTCTCTAAAGCTCAAACGAAGACTTCGAATTTACATTGTGGCCATCGGGCACCACGTATACGAACATGTTACGTAAGCGTAAAAAGCTACGCACGTTATTCAAGGCAACCAGGCCTTGCTCGAAGTCAACTTATGTACACTACTCCAGCATTCCCGACGAGCGTGAAGACCTTCCCGTGCTGAGGACGAGGCAGATACGCTTCCCACTACGACCAACCCAACTGTCCGCCATTTGTGCAGTGACCGGAAGTCTATGTTCTTAATGCCTTTTTTCAGCCAAGCACCTAACATAATTTCACATTTTAGGCAAGCGTATCTCGGGAACTGAAGCAGCTATCGAAGCGCAACAAAGGGTAATAGAGAGCCCAACCACTCTGCTTTAACACGGTGTCACTAACTCAAAATCGATAAACTGTGCGAAGTGGGTCATTTTCTCAAATCCGCTCACATATGTAAATACTACAGACGTAAGCAATGAACTCACTTATTGTGGATAGTTGCCAGGATTCCTGTTCTGCTGCCTGTGGAGTAATGAACAAAGATTTCAAACAACTGCTGCCCCAAACTGAGAATACTTGCTCCTAGTTAACTGCATAAGTCATGAGCACACTTTAGTTAATGGACACAAGTGATTAAACTGAACATGCATGAATGTACAATTTGACATACAGGAGAGAATTGTGCAGTAGTCATATACCCAACATACAGCTATGCCTGTGCTATGCTATAAATTTATAATATTATTATAAGCACATAACATATGTCATTGATGGTTAATGTACCATGGTTATGTAAACGAAAGACAACATTGTGAACTACACATGGTAGGAAAGAGAGGTGGAGGGGGAAATGACAGTGAACCGGACCAGGGCCAACAACCTCCAGACCTTCAGCCAACCCTTTGGTAACTGAACCACTGGTCACTGCCAACAGCCATTGATCCATTCCCTCCTTTAGTACCGAGTACCAGGAGATCATGTGTGTGCAAAGGATAATTGTCCTCTTTCAACTCACACGCAAATCACACAGTCAGCCTAAACAACTGTAACAGGCAATGCTCAACTACAGCCCTTTAATAATAACCAACAACATCAATGGTCATGCCACACTATGGTGACCTTACAAGATTCCTATATGAAAACTCTCGCATCAACATAGTCCATGTGACTACAACCTGTAATAGTTATGTATTACAATTATAGTAACAGATCTTTTAAGAACAGAGTGTACAGTCTCTTACACAGAGAGAGAGGGGGGAGGCCGTGAGGAGAGTGAGAGGAGGGACAGCACACAGTTAAACACATGCATGTGTGTACAGTACAGACAAACACACAGTCAACACAGTGGCTTGCATTCTGTGATGGTAAAAGTCACTTTGCCTGGGGGCACAACATGTGTACGCCATTCTAAATACCCTTGAAAAAGGTAGTCATCACTTGCATAAGGCAGGGATGAAGGTCTTTGTGATGGTCAACATAAGGAATGTAGGCATGGTGCAGTGACTCCACCCTGTAGCTATACATGGTAACACCACCATCTATCTGACGATATCTGTGGAGAATGAATTAACGCTGAGATGCCACCAGGAGTAGGCAATGTTCCCATAAAATGCCAAGGGACACTGAGTAACTGCTCCAATCTCCTCACTCCTGAACTGTTTCTGTCAGTGTAGCTACAGTATACAGACCCTTCACCATCCCTACATCCTTCTAGTTCTCTTGATGAAAAGATCAATACATCGCCATACACATAACATATCCATAACATGAAGCCTTACAATAGAATGTCAACATAGGCTGACCCCAAAACAGCTGAGTACACACAGCCACAGCCACTCTGTGACTAAACACTGTATACCTGGCCATTATAACCGTCTACAGCACTTCCATGCAGACGATGGGCAAGGGTAAGAGAGTAATTCCGATGGGGACAAGCATTCCAAGAGAAGTTACGGGACTGCCCACTCAGCACAAGTTTGAATAAACAATGCCTTGTAGCCTTAGTGACCTGCACAATGAATAGTCAGGTGATCATGAGGGGGCATGTGACGCCTAACAGCACAGTGACTATCCACGCTGATCCTCTGAAGATGTCCAACCTAATAGTTGCCATGATTGAGAGCACTTGCATCATGACACTGGGCTGAGAGGGAGAATGTGTAGCTACAACCCTCAATTCTGACCAAAGACACTCCACTCTAAGCAACAGTTTAGTTGATTGTCTGGAACAAAGTTACACCCAACAGGTGAGTCCAGTGGTCTAGCTTACACTATGGTCACCCACTCAGTCTATGTGGTAGTTACGTTTTGCATTAGCATGATCTGGCAACTTCGTATATAGGCTGCTCTTCGCTTGTTGATATGCTCTACTGTACCCGTATCCATGCACTAACATGCAATCCATTCACCTTGAAACGGTCACTGGCTACATCCCTCTCACTGCAAGAAGAACAAAGAGTAGACAAGTGGAGGATCATGGGAGAACAATAATAGCTACGTACCTAAGCTATACAGCCGTAGTCAAGGTACATAGGATCATGTATAGTACACGTAGCTAAGATTAAAGTCGTCGGTTGATACTAGTCTCGCGCGCCAGCGCAATAAGGGAAATAGGGGCTGGCGCGCGAGACTAGGTTGATACCGCTCTTAGCTACACAGACGACACACACGCATCACTAGCTACGTACATACGCAGTTCACTTGTCATGTACATGCAAATCTAGAACTGTAGCCTTTTGGTGCGAACGTACGGCACATCCATTGTTTTTACTTCACTCCAAAAGTATCAAGCGACCAGCCTTTAGGGCCCTGAGAGAGCCGCAGAACACTTGTGGCGTGTCCGTGCTTCCGGTGTAACAGGATATCAGTACCACTTCCCGCAACCATCGTCCAGTATATGGGTTATCCGGCCACACCCCCACACTAGCTTGTAGGGGAGGGAAACGAGTCCATCGAAGCACATGCGCATGTGTTTCTCTTGCCTCTGGAGCGAATGGATGTACATGTGTCTGTGAGCGAGTGCCTGCACGTGTCTATGGTGTGGGTACACTGTTGAAAATATGGTTTGACGAGGGTGACCGTCACGCCAGTCAGTGCTCACACCAAGGGCCGTGTGATCAGTCACATCATTACTTTAGTGTGACGTTCACACTGACTCCTGTGCACTGTTATTCACATCATTTCTAATGTAGATTAAAAGAAGAATTTTATACACACAAAGATGAGAGTTAATTATGAATCCTGAGATCAAAGTATGTGGCTAAGGTAATTGAGTAAGGTATGTATTATGTAGCTACTGTTGGAGACAACATAGCCTAATGGCATGCTGTGTACAATGGGAGGACATCCTCAAACTATGTATACTCTCTGTGTAATTCAATGTACCATGAGTTACTTTGTGCCACCCATGAACAATCCCACCAGGTTGTATATATGCTGTGTACTATGACTGTATAATTGTGCAAATCTTCAAAGTAGTGTACCACTTCTGCAGTGAAATGTATCATGAAGCCCAATTAAGTGATTAGTCTTGTTACAAACTGTTCTAATTAATGGTTTGCTGCATACTACACACTTGCAAATCTTCAAAGTAGTGCACACTTACCGTGTACATATGCAATGAAATGTACCATGAAGTGCTTAGTCTCTTACAAACTGTTCCCATAATCATATGTTGCATTAGTGGGATTGAACATCACACTGCTATTGGGTGTGCTCACTGTGGCAACTATAATTCACACCAATTTTGGGTGTGAACATCACTCTGTATTTCTAACAGTGTACTAGTATTAAACTAATAGCTATGCAGAATGCTTAACAAATAGTTAGTTAGCTATAGAACAGTTGGGTTGTTCACTTATGCAGGTATAGGCTACGTGGCTGTACAGTCACTAGCTAGATCAGGTGTGGGTGACAGCAGATGAGATGACAGGTGATGAATGCACTTCATTATGGGACTGGCATGCTCGACATCAGGCGAAGCATGATCCAATGGGTGTGTAAAATTGAAGCTCAATATATATAGATGTAGAAACTGGCGACAGTGTGCCAGCACTTGGGCCCTTACAGTTGTGACCTAATGTAAATTGACTTTATAAAGTAAGCCATCAGTACTAGATCAAACACGTCTAGCTAGCTAGCTACCTCTAGCTACAGCCAGAATGTGATTATAGTCTACCAAAGACTTAGTGTGTCATTGTACACTTGATCTTCTTAGCTATCTGCTGACAAGGCCAACCCTGTCACATTCCTGTGCTAGAGGACACGGCTGAGTCGTATATTAGGTTACATTAGCAGCATGTTGCAATACAAACAATTGCCAAACGTTCTTTCCCCCTTTTTAGCTTCAATCTGCACTCCCTTTTGTGTGTTTAGCATTATACACTGGTACGTATATCTGATGGCTCTGTTTATACAGTAAATAGCATGACACTTTAATGTGCTGCTGCATGTCTTTGACAAATTATGTAGCTGCAGGTTGCAACTAGTAAAGCTACTCCACTGTACATATATGAATGGATAGCTACTTGATGACCTTTCAGGATGATTGTGGAATATATGCTGACATTTCATGAAGGAAATCACAGCTTGTTTGATGTGGTTGTTATGCATATGCTTTTGTGCAGTATTAATAACTTATGCAAGAAGTAATTAATGACAAATTTAAGTTAGTTAAACCCAAAAATTAATACACAAATAATGTATAGTGCATAAAAATCAGTTGTTGTTCAATTGTCAGTGACCCCTTCCTTGAGTGCTCCTTTTTGTGTCTCAATGTACTCCAGACCGATCCCTGCTTCTTTCATTCCTTCAATCAGTTCACCCCATGTCCCACCTCTATCCTTGAACTTGAGCAGCCCACTGTGGATGACATTAACATAGTTGTGGGGGTTGTCATTGTGGAGCATTTGGATCTCTGCATCAGATAAACCCAGCAGTATTGGGAGGGAGTAGCTAACCTTGTATCCAACATCTGGCCACGTGTCCTTAGACCTTCTCATTTGAAGAATATCCGCAAATGTGTGAACAAGGCATGACCTCTCTGTGTGCAGCTAGCTAACTCACAAGTATATAGTTGCATATTGACCATATTTGCAGCTAGTGAATGCTATACAGTGCGCATTTTAGATAGCTACCAGATATATTCTAATGCTTATGCGCCACTTACGTGTACAATAAATTTAGTACATGTAACATAGCGCAATGTAAAGATACTAAAAGTATACGTCACGTGCGGAACAAGGGGCGCGCAATTCCTTTAAACTTCGCGCGCCAAAATGGCGTGGGACTCAGTTGATCGAAAGCCCACCATCGAAGAACTCGCAAGGCCGGCATTGGCACCAATCAGTGTAGCTCGTAAAGAGGTATCAAATAAGAGCATTCGATCCGAAGATAGCGTTGATTTAGTAGAAGAAGACAGTATTCATGAAAGTACAAGGTGAGTGTACGATTTGTGTAGTTTGTTTGTTGCCTGGTGTTGTGGCAAGTTATCCATTGTTCCACCGATTATCCTCTACCCCGTAGCGCCGAGATATTTACTGCCTATTCCAGTGCTGACCCTGTGTTTGCTCGGGCAAACCCGCACCCTGGCAACATCGTGGAGGCATCATCACTGTCGGTGAGAGTGGCCACTTACTTGCATATCGTAGACCAGTACAGTATTATATGGGGGATCAGGTGCATTAGGCCCTTCCTGGGCAGAGAGAATCTAGGGGGCTGGCCTGAAGCTGCTACAGTTGTTGTTCTTTTACTTGAGAATGATGTCATGAGTGTGTGTGGTGGGAATGTTTAATGTGCTAGACTGGACAGGTAACTGTTGAGTGTGAAGAGCTTTAGACACATTCATGTGCCTACACAGTAGAAGAATATTGTGATGGTAGCTTAAAGGGAATGTGGTACGGGGAGGGAGGAGACACACAGAGAGAGGAGGGATGGAGTGTGTCCACCCTCCCCCTTCAGTCCCTCTTCTCACCTAATGTACACAGGATGTTCGTTTGCCTCCTGCAACGTACAAGCTGTTTGATGCCATACCACAAGAGATTGTGGACAGTGGTGAGTCAATCAACACACACACAGAGCACCCATCTTAAGTGATGAAAGGTGCTTTAGTTCTGTTCCGAATGTTTGTCAATTTGTCTAAAGCGCTTGATTCTAGCATTACGCATCTAATAGCATTACTTTTATACATTTGTACAGTACAGGGGGTAGCGTGTGTCTCCTGTTGTGCAGTACAGGGAGTAGCGTGTGTCTCCTGTTGTACAGTACAGGGAGTAGCGTGTGTCTCCTGTTGTACAGTGCAGGGGGTAGCGTGTGTCTCCTGTTGTCACATGTAGGTAAGCTAAGCTCACTTCAGCTGGAGGGAATCCTGTATGCTGTAAGTTGTTCTGAAGCAGTGACACACAGAAAGTGTCTTGCTAGGAAGTATCATTTTATGTATGTGCACTTTATGGCATAGGTCTCCCTCTACCTTGTCATGTTGACCACGCACAAACTCTTCAACCATGTTTGCTTGGCCCTATCTCCTTCCAGCTATCCCTTAGTCCTGCTTTTGCATAAAATGTTTTATCTCTTTCCGCACACCTTCCACCTGTGAATGTTCACGTCCCTTCCCTGCTCTTTTCTGCTGATCATCATATACTGTATTCCCACCCATACCAGCACCCTATGGCTTCCCTGTTCCTACCAGCCTTCTCTCCCTCTCTCCATGACTCCTTTCACCACTTACTGTCTCTTCCTGCATCTGCCCTCATCCCTGCACTCCAGTGTCAGCGGCACACTACCCTCCTCCCTGATGGCTGCCGAGCTGGCTTCTTTATTGGAGATGCTGCAGGAGTAGGCAAGGGCCGACAGGCAAGAACGCATGTACCTCACCTTGCTGCTTCAGATTACCGTCCTCCTGGTAGATGTATTGTCGATGTACTCGTGCTGCATGTTGTAAAGCTATTAGTAGTGAAGTAGCGTTACATTGTAGTGGTGGGATTTGCATGGGAGGTTTTCTGCACTTATGTGCATTGTTGCTACGGTAGTGGCCAGGGGTGCATTGGGGGAGCGATGCTATAATCTCACCCCCTTGGGCTTTACAAGCCATATGTCAACATATGTAGTACTAGCTGCAGTGCCCGCCTTCAGCCAGCCCTGAGCTTGGCACCGTACACTCGTTCTCACAAGACTTAAGCTTCTCCTTGTGACACTGTATTGCATAGCTTGGTGTCCTGTGAACTTTTGATGACAAGCCCAGGGACTCTGCCTCCTCCTCAGCCGTAGGCTATAAAAGAACAACAAAACAGCCAGTAGTCCATGCTCTGTGTAGTGATCTGTGTAGTTATCTGTTGGGGCTACATATGCAGCTGCCTTATAACATTTAACACACTAGGTTATTGTATTGTCAACACCGGCTTGTCATTGGGTTTGTCATTGCACATACAATACAGATGTCTGTGTAAGCAGCTAATACGTATGTGCTTGTGACAATTTGTGTGTTACTGCAGATAGCTGGAATCATTCTCAACAATTATGTCAGAGGGAGAAAGAAGCACATTTGGTTTAGTGTTGCACATGATCTTAAGACTGATGCTGAGAGGTGTGCTCCAGTCACACATGCACACACACACACACACACACACACACACACACACACACACACACACACACACACACACACACACACACACACGCACGCACGCACGCACACACACACTTGCAAACTCTAGCATGCACACACACACATGTATGCACTCACACATACAAACCAAGTCACACACACATACGTACATGCACACTTACGTATGCACAAAACACATAATATAATCCAAATTGTAATTCTCTCTACTGATTGATAAACTATCACATTTATCAATGCAGATATTCTGTTACAGGTACTGTATGTCTTCCCTTTATGTAGGGACATTAGGGACATTGGCTCGTATATAAAGATCATTGATGGATGTCAGCAGCTTGACAGGGAGACAAGGTCCAGTGACACCTACAGTTCAAGTGTAGTCATCTAGTGGGACTGTGTGGCATGTTGATGTACACATACCACATGGATGGATAGTTTAGGGGGGGGGGGTATTTTGACAGCTTGGCAGGCTGAGAGCAATCCGCCAATATTACCAACCCCCAAATTGTTTGCATAATACCATTAAAGCACTTGCCCAATCGCTGAAAAAGAATCCATCAAATGCCATTATTTGCACAGTTCACTGTAATTGACCAAAATTTCTGGACGTACGTCATTTACAATTTTTGTGTATCACAGTCTTTGCGCCCGTATCTGTGTGAACTACGTATGCATGGTTTGTGTACATTCAGTTCTTTATTGTTTGTAAAGCATCATGTGTATGTGAAGTGTCTGTCCTTATTGCAAATGGAATTCACTGTGTGATCTCCTGTATCCTCTCTTTTGATCTGTAGGGCATTCGGTTTGTCATCAGAATTCAAAGAAGGCGTAGTGTTCTCCACATATGCCACTCTTGTAAGCACAGTTCAGAAAGGTGAGTACACCATACACGTGCTGTGACCTGCTGCACTGCACAGTGCATGTAATAGTATACAGCTACAGAGTATCACTAGATGTTACAGTATGCTCCTCACACAACACAAGTCCTTGTACCTGTCAAGGATACACTAGCTGCTGATTGAAAATATTTAGTAGTAGTGGTAGATTTGTATCATTAAGGTGTTGTGTTTGTGTTCTTTGGTGTGATACTGTGGCCTGGCACAGCTGTTGTGTGTGTGTGTGTGTGTGTGTGTGTGTGTGTGTGTGTGTGTGTGCGTATCCCACTGACATTCCCTAGGTCCTGGTGGCCATTCAAGCCGACTGGATCAATTGGTGAAGTGGTGTGGAGGGGAGTCGTTTAATGGTTGTCTCATCTTTGATGAGTGCCACAAGGCAAAGAACTTTATCCCTGTGAGAGAGTAGCAAGTGACCTCTGTGCACACATGCACACACACACGCACACACACACACACACACACACACACACACACACACACACACACACACACACACACACACACACACAAGGTTGTTAGCACTATCACAGATCATTGTTAGTTGCCTTAGTCAGCCAGACATTAGCATACTTGTCACCTTTTAGGTAGGAAGATGATTACATGAGACAGGCCAAATAGTGACCTGGTTATTGCTTGTCTAGTGACCAGATAGTGTTTACATCTGAGTGCTTTCCCTGTTGCATCACATGTGCAGCTTTATCCATTCTGCCCAGGGCAAGGAGGGTGCCAGCAGTAAGATTGCTCTATCTGTGACAACACTTCAGAGGTATGTAGGCTGCTTCGAGTGTAAGCATTTTAACGTTGAGTGAAAGCAGTTTATACGTAGATGATGCATGTCATTCGGTGCGACTGTGCAAGGCTATTGTCTGTATATACAGTAGCAAGCATTAGTATTAGAGTGTGCAGTGTTTGCTTGTACATACGTACATTGTTCAGACGTGCAAATATGCTCTTTTGCACTTCATGTTCAGACTGCTGCCTAAAGCCCGAGTGGTCTACTGCAGTGCCACTGGTGTGTCTGAAGTTAAGAATTTGGTGAGTGCTTACTCAATGGTGACATCTGCTTGCTCGTGTAGCAAGACTGCCTTTTTGTGGACTCCGCCCTCCCAAAAGACATGTTTTGGGAGGGTGTAGGCTACAAAATGGTGGTCTGACTACACAGTACTATCCATTCACAGTGTTTGGTGCACCTAATGCTGTCTTGTACAAGAAGCAATGTGAAAATTTCCCCAAACACACATGCAATTTACGTACATGTACTTTCAAAATACACTTCCAGTTTACACTGTGTACACCAATTGATTACATTATATCCCAGTTGTGTTGTACCGCACTGTATTAGGCATACATGGAGCGCCTTGGTCTGTGGGGGCGGTGCTTACCCTACCAGTCCTTTGAGTCCTTCCTCAGCAACATCACACAGAGGGGGCTAGGGGCGGCTGAGATGATCGCCATGGAGATGAAGGCTTCAGGGGTGTATGTTTCCAGGGGACTCAGTTACCATGACACTGAGGTACGTACTAAACAATGGCAGCAGGTTTTGTGCGGGCTGGGTGTGTATTAGTGCATGTTTGCATTCATTCACACATGAGCATGTGTACATGTGTGTTTGCGTGTATGCATGTGTGTTTATGTGTGTATGTGTACGTGTGTGAGGCAGTGACATGTGTTACAAACTGTTCTATGCAGTGTGTTCTGTGTGTATGTCACACTGCTTCAATGTACATACATGTCTATATGTGTGCAATTGGACATAGTGGAGGAGTAGGAATTATATGAATGATGGGAAGGGCATTGGATTATCGAGAGGTACATGTAGAGGAGAGGGGGACGTGTTGGTAGGTATACAATGCCAATGACTGTAACACCACTTTCATCTTTCTGGATGCAATAGTTTCTATCAGTGGAGGTGAACTTGACCCGTGAGCAGATCATTACCTACAACACTTTGGCACATGTCTGGTAAGTATACAGTTGTGTGTCCCACCCTGCGCGTTTCTGTACTTTGGTTGTGAGTGTTGTGGTGCACTGGATTGTATCCTCTGTGTGTTGTGTGTGTGTGTGTGTGTGTGTGTGTGTGTGTGTGTGTGTGTGTGTGTGTGTGTGTGTGTGTGTAGGGCAGAGCTGAAGGCCTCCTTGGAAACGGCCCTGCAGAGGACAGGAGCAGCAGGCAGCACCAGGGTGTGGAGTACTTTCTGGGCAACACATCAGCGATTCTTCAAGCAACTCTGGTGAGAGACATGTGTGTATGTATAATTGGAGGGACACCCATATGTATGTGTGTGTGTGTGTGTGTGTGTGCACTTATGCATGCGTGAGTTTAAGTTCTGTCAGTTTGTATGTGCTTATATTGGGTATGGGGTACATGTGTGTGGCAGATTCTTATACTATGTGTGTACTACGTACATATGAATGTACTGTGTGTGTGTGCTCTTTCCCTTCCTGCCTGTCTTTAGTATGAGCATGAAGGTCCCCTGCATTGCTGAGGAGGCTAAGCGTGCACTGGCAGATGGCCACTGTGTAGTGATAGGGCTGCAAACCACAGGAGAGGTAATGTGACTGATCTGATGGGTATTCAGACATACGTACTGTATGTGTTGTATAGGCAAATCGATCTTTAGCATAGTCATGGTAGAGTCATGTTTTGTATGTGGCTGACAAAGGCCTACTTGGCCGTTCATCCTGCAATCAGTTGTTGACTGATTCTGCTACGTCAGCAATGTCTTTGCTCATGATCCAGTTGCCTATTGAACAACATACAGCAATGAGCCTCCACTGTATGATATCATGTGTGTTGTATTGGGGTGTTGTGTGCGGAGAGGATTGGTAATCTCAAGTTGGTGTATGTAGCTTTTAGTGTACATGACATGTGTGTCACAGCGCAGTGGTGGCAGTGGTGGCAGTGGTGGTATTCTACGTACATTCTACATTCAATATGGTAGACAATGTGCAATATGCCACACGGGAAACCTTACTATGCACCAAGTTGGCACTCACTGGGACGCACATGAGTACCCTTTGACTCCTAGCCACTACCGTCTTCACCGTAACATTATCCAAAATACCAGCTATAAAAGAACCCCTTTTGTCAGACTCCTCACTGTTGTGATATCACTCATGATTATTTCTCATTGTCTATTCTAGTTGACCTCCTGTGCCTGTGTTTATCTTTGTTCCAACTTTTCTTGTGCACACAGTATTACTTCCCTTCGTTTTGAATAATGTCATGTAATAGATGTTCAATGTGCACTCATTTCTCTTTCGGTGTAGGCCAGTTTGTCCAATGAGATGTTTCGCTCTGGCATTCCTAAGGGGTTCGTATCACTCACCAAGGAGATTCTGCTCAGCTTTCTGGAGGGCCACTTCCCAGTGGAAATACACACACCGGTACAGCATTACGACCTGCACAAACAGTTTACCACTTACATACGTACGTTCAGTCAATTTAACATGCAAGCATTGTATTCACGTAAGTACACATACTCATTCACTAATACGTACATGTACTTGCACAGATAACCAGACAATCGGCAAGTGTTTGTTTGTGTGTTGGTTTATGCTTGCAAGTTTATTGCGCACATGTGAAGTCCAGAGTAGCTGTATGCTCCTTGCTCAATGCTGAGCACTCACATGTGTCCTTCTTGCTCTGTCCAAGGGTTCTCCTAGCATGGCCGACTCCTGGTGTGTGCAGGCTAAGGGCATGTTCATTGACTTTGTGAAGAAGTTGGACTTACCAAACAGGTGTGTATGCACTGTTTGGGACTGCCTAGTGGCAGGGTGTGATCAGTTGTCATTACTAATATGTAACATGTTGTGTCAGAATGACGCAGGGGTTGTGTAGGAATGTGCACACACTTTCACTCATGCTCAAATGTGCACATTTGTGTGTGGGTGTGGGTGTGTGGGTGTGGGTGTGTGGGTGTGTGGGTGGGTGGGTGGGTGGGTGGGTGTGCATCTGAGTGTGTGTTAGCCATGAACAACTATATAGTTAGCTAGTTCTAAACACAGTTGACATACTTAATGTGCATACTTATTGTGAGCTAGAGTGCCATAAAGCCAAGACAAGATTGCCCACTTTGTACTTGTTCATTTATATGCACGTATTTCTATTGCAGCAGGAAATGGTACAGAACTAGGCTATGATCAAGTGCAATATTCAGAACTGTGTACGTGTGTCTGTGCGTGTGTCTGTATGTGTGTGTCTCTTTCATGAAGCCTATTTACAGTAGATTGCATGCAGTATGTGAAGCAAGCTGTGTGTGCCTTCTCTTATAGTCCACTTGATGAGCTAATTGATTTGTTGGGTGGAGCTGAGAAAGTGGCTGAGATGACAGGTCGCCTGGCAAGGATTGTGCGGCAGGCCAATGGGAAGCTGGTCTACCTAGTGAGGGACTCTCGTGGCAGTGGTGGTAGTCTGGAGAGTGTCAACAACCTCGAGGTGTGGAAAGAATGGGTGTGGTAGATGCACACAGGATACCTTAAGGCTACAAATTTTAGCAGTAACTAAATTTAACATTTTGAAAAGTCCAGGATTTAGTGGCTGCCAGTTTGAGTGATTTCATTTCTTGCGTATAGAGAATTTTTCACCTGTAGAAAGTAAAGTCTAGTAGGTATTATTTTTAGCAGTTTTTCAGCACTCCCTGAATTCGATAATCTTGCAGTAGCACCTATTAGAATTCATAGCCTTAAGTTTGTGGCTTTTCGTAAATTGCACAATTTCGTACCCGGCATGCATGTTTACATGGTCATGTACGGTACTGTAGGGTTTGGTGAATATACGTACCTACGTAGCTATACCTGACCATGCACAGGTGGCACTGCTAACATAGACAATGTGTGTTCAGTACTGAGAACAGGAGCAAATGTGGAAACAGAAGTCTACAAACTACCTTAGTGTCCTTTCCTTCTCTGCCCACTTCAAACTTGCACACTGTATTCATTGTACATTTTATACATGATTTGTATTGTGAAAAGTACATAACTACGTATGTATCCAGTGTTGGGTAGTGTATGGTACATATATTGTTGATGGTACTCTCCAAAGCGTCCTGTATGCTCATTGTACCTATTGCTTAATCTCTTTCCCCTCTACCAGAGAAAGTCTTTCATGGAAGGCAAGAAGCTGGTGGCCATCATCTCAGAGGCTGCCAGCACTGGCATTTCCCTCCACTCAGACATAAGCTGCAGCAATGGTCGACGTCGGGTGCACATCACCATGGAGTTGCCGTGGAGTGCAGATAAGGCTGTGCAGCAGCTGGGGCGGACCCACAGGTCCAACCAGCATAGGTGGGTGGGTGGATGTGTACTAGCATACCTACAGTACATACTGTCACACACAATGGTACAGTAGCTGAAACTGGAGGTCTGTGTATGTGCACTGGGAGTTGAGCTGAACATTTGTTATCTACTGACTGTCGACTCCATCCAGTCATGTGCCTACCTTGGTATGTATGTCATTCCTGTAGTGCTTCATGCCTCTTACTTCCCCCTCGCCCTCCCTCTCCTCTTGAACCCCTTCTCCTCCCCCTCCCCCGCTTCCCTTCCCCTTCCTCCTCCCCCCTTCCTTCCCCCTCCCCTCCCCCTCCCCTCCCCCTCCCCCTCCCCCTCCCCCTCCTCCCCCTCCCCCTCCCCCTTCCCCCTCCCCTCCTCCCACCCCACTCCAGTGGTCCCTTGTACAAGCTGGTCACCACAACTGTGGGTGGTGAGAGGCGGTTCGCTTCAGCTGTTGCCAAAAGATTGCAGGCCCTTGGTAAGGAAATGGGTGACCTCTGTGTTTAGTGGTGCTACATACTGCCATTAGGTATGTGTGTTGGTGTGTCTGTACCATCTACTGTCGATTACACTTATTGGTGTACTGTAATAATGCTCCTACGTACATTGATCAATGGCCTACAACATTGGTGTATACTGGGAATTAAGGCTGGTTGCACCTGTAGACTGTACAGCAAATAGCATGCAGTGGATCCTTGTGTATCTGGGAGAACGCAGGCTGGTCTGGCCGTACAGGTGTGATCCTTGCATGTAGTGCACATTCGTAAAGCAGCCTTCTCTCTTCCATCCAGGTGCCCTGACCAAGGGTGACAGGAGAGCTGCAACAGCAGCTGAGTTGGAGGAGTTCAATTTTGACAATCCCTATGGCAAGCAGGCCCTAAAGCAGATGTACACCTCAATAATGATGGTTCGTTGGTTGTGGGCGCACAATTACTCGTACAGAGAAACCTGTCTAAGACAGCCACCTGTGGGCCAGTTCTAACTAACCTTTATAGAGAGGTGGCTGCTCTACAGAGACAGATTGAAATGCTTTAGTGCTACATTTGGTCCAGGGAGGCTAGCTGTTTTAGAGAGGTGGCTGCCTATTAGTGCCTAACGCAGTGACCATCTTAGACAGGTTGTGTCTTTAAACAAATTATGCGTATAGAGGGACTATTCATGATGTTGCGAATTGAAATAAACTCTGTTTGCCATGTGAAAGTCATGTGGACCAATCGCTAAGCATGGACATGACGGCTGTATGCCTAGCAATTGGTCCACATGACAGTCCCACATCATGCAGAAGTCAGTTCATGTTCCTAACACAGCCAGCAAGTACTGTGCATGTGCAAATGCGACAGACTACCCTTACCCCCTCCCCTCCCCCTCTTCCCCAGGGTCGTTTGGTTCCTGGTGTTAGCTTGGAGGCTGTGAGCTCTTCTGCTGGTGTGAAGGAGGTCCCATCTCTCGAATCTTTCTTTTTGGACATGAAGCAAGCAGTGGTCTTTATTGGGGTTGCCATGGAGATGCTAGACTCAGTCCTGGTGTATGAGAAATGTATCAAAGATGTGACAAAGTTTCTCAACAGAATCCTTGGGCTAAAGATACATGTGCAGAACATGGTGGGCATGTCCAACTGCCTCAGTAGTACGTAGTGCTGCTCTTTGGCCATGGCCACTGTGGCATGTCAGTTCCTGTTTCTGGTGTCTGGTGTATTTGCAGCAGTACAATGGTCCGTATTCGGCTAGCACCCTTCCCCATCCAAGCCGGTGTTCATCTCCCTTTTCAGATCTTTTATGGTCCGGCTAGTAGCCCCTCTACCTGGTCCCGGCTAGTAGCCCCCCCTCCTGGTCCAGCTAGTAGCCCCCCCCCCCCCCCCCCCTCCTCCCTCCCGGTCCTGCTAGTAGCCCTCCACAGACTAATAGCACTTCCTCTCCAGCTACATGGTAGCAATACCTGGTAAATGAGTTCACTGGTGCAAACAGTAGCACATGTTTTGTTCTGTGCTCCAGTGTTCTTGGTGTTTGTGCTGCACATGCTTATACTGTGTGTCTACCCTTAATTTCATTCTTTTGCCTTGTACAGCTGTTCTCATACTTTGCAGAAGCCTATTCTGTAGTGGTCACACAGGCAAAGAAGGAAGGAAGGTTAGTCTTGTGTACAACATGGGAGAGTGTGGCCAAGCCTTGCTGTTTTGACATCCTTCTCGTTTTGTGCTCTGTGACTGCAATTGTGCACAAATTTGCAAGATGTTAGTGATAGTTTGGTCTCTAGCGTCTCTGTGTTATCACTACCTTCACGGATAGGTATACACACGTGCACACACACACGCACGCACGCACGCAAGCACACGCACGCACAACATGCAGACAAAAACCACCACCATCTCTACACATAGGCAGCCTGCCATACTGTCTGATAAGATGATTACTTCTCCCCAATGCTATGTATGTATGTATGCACTGACCAGTGTTTTGGACCTCTTCCTTCAGGTACTCTGCAGGTATTACAGACATCCAGGCATCTTCTGTTGAGCTGGCAGCCCCTCCTCAAGAGGTGTTCAGATGCAGCAACTTGAACAAGGCTACCACCATGTGAGCGTAATGTGTGAAGTGTTGTGTATCCACATGTACTGTATACGCGTGCTGTGTGCTGTGTATTGTGTACCTCTCATGCACAGGCTGACTCATGTAGTGTTGGACAGAGGCATCAGCTGGGAGGCCGCTGTGGAGATACTTTCCCAGTGCCCTCCCTCTCCTGACAATGGGTTCTACCGCTCCAAGCGAGAGCAATATGGCCGCCACCTGTACATACTGGCATGCCAGAAAGAGAACAGCCCACATCTCTTCAACATTGTAAGGTTCGTACTTGGGTATCTGTACCTGGTGGCAGTGTACATGTGGAGCTATTGACTTGCACAGTTTTTGCACATCCAACTTCTGAGCTTTGTGTAATGTCATGTGTTGTATTTGTATGATAGCACCTGAAGGGGATTGCAGGCAGGTTGTTGTATGTGCAACTGTAAATGTAATCAATTCAAGATATTACCCTATCAATTAACTTTAATGTGGAATTGGGTAATGAATTGCCACTTGCACTTGTGACAGAATCACTGCTGAATTTCTGTGGCATCATGTTTGTGCATCATTTCTAGTTATACTGCAGTTGACTAATAGTATATAGTACAGTAGTATTGAGTTATTGTCACATTCACAGATTTTTGTTACTCAATCCGTTCGTTGCCATAACAGAGTGTGTCATTTTTGATGTTTGTGCTTCTCAAAATCCCATCAGAGATTAATGTCACCTTACATGACTCAGAGCTTAAATTGACCAGTGTGCAGATATCCAGGCCACCTCTTACAAAGGAGATAGAACCTGGTCTAGCAAAGCCAGACTGCTTTCCACGAGACTAGATACTTCTAGTAGAGCTGGGGATTGATGGACTGTCCAATTTGTCCAAGAGTCCTTTCAAGGTTGCTACGTATTGCTTCTGTTCACAGGCCCAACACTGGGCGAACCTACTTTGAGGAGAAGAAGGAAGACTTGCTGAACAAGTACACACAGATTGACACAGCTGATGCTGGTGAGAGAGCACAGTTGGCACTAGTTCATGTGTGTACAGTACATACCAGTTCTTGTGTATGCAACTGGCTTTGCACTGCAGAGAAATGTTGGCGCTATGACTACAAGAGGACCAAAGATGGCTGCATTCATGGAGCTTCGTGCAAGAATCCTGAAGTATGCAAGAGTGAGTTACAGTATACTGTACGTAAGCCCATGGCATTGGACCCACATTTAATGCATTGTCCCCACTATTTGCTGCGGCTTATCTTTACACTTAAACTATCCCAAGTCACAACATTGGGGTACTCCATTGTACTGATCCCAGAGAGCTCTTCTAATACTTACTGCATGTATTGCTGACTCTGTCCCCCCCCCCATTGCCCCCGTTGTCTAGTTGGCTCCCGCCAGTCCCACCTCTACCTGCTGTCAGGAGGTGTGTTGCCTCTACTGTCTGTTCTGGAAGAAGTACTTGTTGCTCACGCAGAGGAAATTGGCCTCAAGTAAGATGGAATGAGCTCAGAAGTAGCCTTATAGTGAATGCAACTGTGTGTGTGGGTGGGTGGGGTGGATGTGTATGCTTGTGTGTGTGTGTGTGTGTGTGTGTGTGTGTGTGTGTGTGTGTGTGTGTGTGTGTGTGTGTGTGTGTGTGTGTGTGTGTGTGTGTGTGTGTGTGTGTGTGTGTGTGTGTGTGTGTGTGTGTGTGTGTGTGTGTGTGTGTGTGTGTGGTACGTATATGTGCTCACTTCTGTGTGTTATGCTATAATGAGAATATTCTTGCAAAGGTCAATGACAGTATGGTGTATGTGAAATGGTCCTTGTTGATTATTGATCTGATAATCTTTAATGTTATGGTGTACATCATTGTGCTTCCCCTCTGTATATCCCTTTACAGTAAGGAGCTGAGACAGCTAAAGGTTGTTCGAGTGAAGCTGAGCAATGGCCAGAGGGTGATTGGTCTGCGCTACCATGAACCACTTGTTTCCATTGCTACTAAACAGTTGGAGGACAAGTTTTTATGTGATGTAAGTACATCTCTTATCCCCATTTATGGTATTCCTGCATTCTCACCCACTTCTGTATGTTCTTGCCATACTTTTGGCATGAGAAGTTGGTTAGGACTATGCCTATTTTCATGAATGCGTAAAGAATGAAAGGGGAAATGGGTAGAAGCGGAGACGCCCACGCAAATAATTGAATGTATTCACACTGTTTCCCAAGGTAAAGGCTTTACTATTCACTGAACAATATTCACAGGGACGGCACAGTTGATTGACACTGATTTCTTCAATCAAATTGTCGCCTTTCTGTTGTAAATCACTGCCATGTTAAGTGCAGTTATTTAACATAGGCACTTTCCGCTCCTACCTTTTCCGTCTTTCTTCATTATGTGCTTTAGCTTCCATGCTTAGTTAGAACTGTGCATGAACGTGGTTATTGCTGGAGTCCCAAGGGTGAAAAGCACCTGAGGGCTAGTGCAATAATGAGCCAATTCGTGACTGTAGGTCTAATGTGTAACATGTTGTAAACACTAAGCTTTGCTTACTGTAGTAGACATTCTTTCTCATTCTTATGCACAAATACTTCTGTGACGCAGGTGGGTGTACCGCTCTTGCACCAACAGCAGATGGTGTGTGCTACAAGTGACATTGGTGACGTGAAAGAGGGAATCAAGAGCCTTGCTAAACAAAGCCTCAACTACAGCTGTGAGGAGGACACTCTAGTGAGACCGTCTCTCCTCAAGAGGGCCTTCTCTCCTCCTCCTACACTGCTCAACTTCTTCAAGCCAGTCATCAGTAGCACAGCTATTAAAACAGAAGGTGGATCTCCCAAGGCCTCTTCTCCTTCCCTGCTACCACTGTCTCCACATTCCCAGCGAGGACAGCCTTCTGCCAAGCACTTGGGTAGACAGAGTAGTATAGCCAGTTTTCTGAAAGTAAAATCACCCCAGCCACAGGAAGTGGTATTATTAGATGATGACAGTCAGAATGAGATGGGTGTGGACAAACCTAGCAATGAAACAGAGGTCCATTGTTCCGATCCTCCTGGCACCACCTCACAGGAGGTGGAGCCCATGTCTGACGACACCACTAAGCCACAGGAGGATGCTTCCATTGAGAATGTCTCTTTAAGCGTGAATCCTCTTCCAGTAAGTGAACACCGGGAGCAGCCATCCTGGCCACCTCTACAGCAGACGTCTCAAGCCACCAGCCCCTCTACTAGTACAGACGCAGGTCCTTGTTGCACCGCAGTGGCGTCCCCAGTCAACAGTTCCACATCTTCAATGGACCAAACGCCTTCAACACCTAGCAGTGGTGATGGCGATGCTAAGGAAGGACATGGCTCTCATCTTCCTGGGTGCAGTGAGGAGGCAAATGGGGTAACAGATCCCCACAAGAGCCCCATCTCAGCTGTGGGATCCACTGGTAGTGCGAATGCAGATGAGTGTCACAAAGGGAAGCCCTTGAAACGGAAAACTGACCATGGTTTGTTCACATGTGCAAGAGAGTGCATACATGCAAACTGCAGTTGTCTTAAGTATACCTAGCTGCAATGCCTGCCTTTGGCAAGCCCTAAATTTGGCCCTCTATCCCCATGCGCCCAGTGTGTCCTGCAAGGGGTCCTGTGCTTGCTGTAGTACGGTCCATTGCATCCTGTATATGGTTTCATAAATCCAAGATGGCAGATCAGTCATTGTGTTGTATTCTAGCATCCTGTCAGTGTCCAGGCAGGTGGGGGGAGGAAGATTGTTGCAAGTTGCATCTCACCAGTTTCAGCCAACCAGTGTGCAAAGGGTACCAGTTTAGCCTTAGAATTTGGAATGTAAATTTGTCTAGGGGATACAATTTGCTTGTGTAAGCTTAGTTCCCTCATAGATACTCGACCCTAAGTATCTATGGTTCCCTGTAGTATAGATATACATAAATATGTAGTGGTGATTCATTCTATCGAGCTAGTCCCTCTTCACTCAGGTGCCTTGGACCACATGACTGTTGGGGCTTGTGTCTGTAGTGAAGGTGGTGATGTGTGTGATAGTAACTGCTGGCTAGAATTCATCATTTGTCAGTGATGTCGGCAGTCTGTTCTTGCCTAGCACGTTTCACCCCACTGTGCTACTGACACGATGTACAGTATGTGATCAGGTCTGTAACAGGTCCTAATATGCAATATGCTACTTATCATAGTATTGCCTTAACAAGTTCTGTACAGTGTAACTTTGAATTAAATCTTTTGTACATGCCAACTTTGGTGTGTGACAATCATGCACTATCTTGCTATCATTCTGTGCTGTTTGTTGTTCCACACGGCTCACTTTAGAAGAGAGTCCTGCACTGTCAAAGCGCAGAAGGCGCTCCCGTTGTGGGAAGTGTGCTGGATGTGTGCGGGTAAACTGTGGAGAGTGCACCAGCTGCAAGGACATGAAGAAGTTTGGGGGTACTGGGACAAAGAAACAAGCCTGCCTTGGAAGGAAGTGCATTCAGCGCATGAAGGACACACCAGTGCTTAGCGAGGTTAGCGGTGAGATACAAAGTCAGAATTCTACCTCCTTTGAGCACTTCTGTGTGTAGACCCAGGGCTTGCAACTGACATGCATGCCATTATCATCAAGCAACTAAGTGCAAATACGTCTGACACACACTGCGGTGTTGCTATTTGCATGTGTCATCTGGAATATTGGTATTGCATGCATGCATGTCTTCTGGTGGTTCTTGTGTCTCTGCTGCTCCACACTACATTGTCCAGCTTATGTGTTGGTTGATTTGGCTTGCTTTCTTTGCCGTTTTGATAGGAAACCAAGGAAATGGGCAAAGTTGATGCCTGAAGAAGATGACATTTTGTTGGCGTTCTGCACAAAACTGAATTATGTTACTTCTTACACAGATGTTATAGTATTAATGTATAACTTATGCAACCATCTATTATAACACTGGAACCTCCACTAGTGCTCGTGTGACTGTATGGGGTTGTGTGTCATAGTGATGCATGTGATCACGCAGTCATGCAGTGTAGCTGCTATAGTGGAGTGTGATATGGCTACTGGTGTATATGGAAAGCCCCTTTCTCTGGTGTGCTTTGCATGCTATAGTATAATTTCTTTTGGCCAGCATGCATGGTGTACAAAATATCCTGATAGTTAACCCCATAGCTAGCTACTCCGTTTAGCAATATATAGCTGCGTGTTTGTGTAATAACTAGATAGCTTGACAATGCTTTATTATATTATCTGTTAGAACATAAAATATATTATGTACTAGTTATAACATGGCCGCGAGGGCGCTGGCTGATTTATCACACGAGGGCGCGAAGCGCCCGAGTGCGATAAATCAGCTAAGCGCCCGAGCGGCCATGTTATAACTGACTTGTTACGATTCAAACAGCAGCGATTAGCGTTTGAATTCGTTCGCTGTCGAATGAATTTACTGAACGAACCTGACTGAAGTTACTATAGAAACCAGAGAACACGATCTTCTCGGAGTACAAGGCGAAAGGTGAGAAGCGTCGCACGAAAAAGGCTGTCAGCGGCCTCTCGTACTGAATAAAGCGTCGGCGCCGCTTGAGTCGGCACTAGGGCAGATGATTAGAAGTCCTACAAGCAGCGTATGAAGGGAGAAACTTTTTTTAGAGAGTGTACTAGGATTTAAATGACTGGAGAACTTGGGAGTGGCGAGACCTACCTTCAATTTGATCCGTCAAGTGAACGCAGGAAAGGGAATCTGAGTTTCTCTGTCACTAAAGACATTACATGCACAATTACATGTCACTGCCATAAAAATACACGTGTGCTAGGCATAAATTTATGCTGATGACTATGCTTCCAAGTGCCAAGCACTCATCATTCCAGAGCCAATGTTCATGAGAAAGTTCACAAGGTGATGAATATCAAAGGCATTTTGCTAAAGCAGTAAACAAAACGTTTGTTTAAGGATGGAAAGTGATTGGGTTAGCAAATAAGAGCCCCATTTGACGCAGTGTGTTATGAGGTGTAAAAGTGTAGACAGTGGCGTTATGCGAAATTAGCACACTGCAGCTTGCTTTGATGTATGGCTTCCTCATATAACAAAGCCGTTTGTAGTGCTACTGAAAAATTTTGCTTACTTCCGTTGCCGTAAAAGGTCATCAGGTGTACATGGCGGAAAACATGGCTGCCTTGAAAGTTGTTGTGCTGTTGGCCGTGATCGGCTCTTCCTCCTTTGCTCTGCCTTTCTCTAAGGATGTGTTGAGTCGCATGAAGAGGCAGGCGCCTTCTCCTCAGTGTCAGGCGGACTTCCTTAGTCTGACGAGCAACGCGTGCTTCTCTATGTTCGGAGAGGGGAGGCAAGTTACGAAGGCGAATGCCAAACAGTTCTGTGCCCAAGGGTGTGTTGACACGCTAACTACTCTCTTCAAGAAGCTCACTGCCGATTGCGGGTCATTTGCTAGTGTGAGTGCAGAAGTATCCCGTATTCACACTTGTATTGTAGTGACCTTCTTTAGTAGTTAATATTTTTATTAAAATTAACGTCCCCACCACGCCTCATGGGCCTCTCACGTGTGAGTTATGGCTTTATGGTGTTGGTCGCAGTGCATGTGGACAGGTTCACAGCCACAAGCTACGTATCTATACGCAGATGCTTCTGTTGTGTAGCTGTGTGTGTATTTTAAAGTAGCAAACTATCCAAATTTTCAAGATGACGTGAAACAGTTTGCAAAATGGGTTTCATTTAGCTCACGACTGACCTCTGAACTTTGGCTTCACTTTCAGCATGGTAGCCGTAGTACCTGTACAGTCTAGGTCCCCTACTTACAGTGGCCAGTGAGGCCGAAGTTCAGAGGTAAGTCGTGAGTTGAATAGCATTTGTGGCAACCAACTAGTGTACATGTAGACAGGTTGGTATGGCAACCAACTAGTGTACATGTAGACAGGTTGGTATGGCAACCAACTAGTGTACATGTAGACAGGTTGGTATGGCAACCAACTAGTGTACATGTAGACAGGTTGGTATGAGTAGCAACATGTTCAGGTACCTGTGTCTGCATAGCTGTTTGCCTGCCCAGTGGTGTAGCTGAATGTCATAAATAGGTACGTAAGCGTGTCTTCATGAACTCAGTGTTTCTGTATAACTGAAAGTACAGCACACGTGTTGTCACACAGTTAGGGATCCTTAAGTCTTTTATCCAACCCTGTCTGCCGAAAGGCAGCAAGTGAAATGGCAGCCAGCAGGCAGGGTTGTATACTGGACTAAGGACTATTGTCATGATCAAAGAGGTTTGTCTTGCTGTTGTACGTGCATTTGTCACTACATAGGTTTGCATGTGTGTGGCCCAGGCCAGCGTTCTCCGGCTGGTGCCATCAACACTTGTGCCATGTCTGCCCAGTGCCACATACGTCTCACGTAGTTATTGCATCACTGTGCAAATGTGAATGAACTAGCTTTCTCATGAACATTTGAAGTATGCATGCATCACCAGATAAGTGGTAGCCCCTTGATGTGCTCTTGCCTGCCTCTTGCCTGCCTCTTGCAATTGACAAGCCATTGTGGTCACATCACTAGTGTGTAACTGTGTACCTACCATTGTACTTATATTATGTAGAAATCATGATGTGGTACTTGACATAGAGCTAATACGTATCTAATTCATAGTACAGTCATTGCATGGTTTCTTGTCCGGTTGACCAATGTGCTCTGCACTCAATCATGTTGGGTTTTGGTGGGAATTAGCTTTAGCCTATTATCTGTTCTTCCAAGTATGTACGTGTGTAGCAGATAAGATGTATGCAGCCCAACTGTGCCACATGGAGTGCTATGCCATTCACAAGGGTTATCAGTCAAACTTTTCTGTTACGTATATTTGTCCATCTCTAACTTTGCAGGGTGTAAATCAGGACTCGCTGGCCATCTTAAAATCCGCTTGCCTCAAAGACGGTGTGATTCACAGTGATGGAAAGTCACACACTTGCCTGGAAGACTATGCTGACTTGCAGGGCTCATCCTTTCAATCGCAGGCTTTATCAGTCAGTTCTTGATATCATCTACTATTCCCAACATAACACACTTCTTTCACTCCACTCCACCCAAACATTGATCACTTTCCTAAGTTTTGTACTAGATGGTTGGCTTGCAGTTCTTCCTGCACTTGAGTGAGATATTGTTCTACAATACACTGTGACTCTGTTTTCTGTCTTTAACTTCCTCTGCAGGATTGTCAGAGTTCCTTTCGTCGTACTCACCAGTGCTCTGATTCATGCAAACAGGTGTGTGCTATGCAGATTCTAGTAATCCCTAAATGTATTCATCAGCAAATAGATGGCTAAGCATGGAAGCAGTGTGTCTGTCACTCTTTGCTTGATAGGTGTTGTTGATGTCCCCATACTTAGCTTGTAATAGTTGTACGTACTAGCTGAATGCCCGCCCTTCGGGTGGTTTCCCACTCTACAGTTGATAATTTGAGAATTTAACCAATCAAAACCGTCCATTTAATTGGGAGCATTCCGTAAACCCGCTCCGTAAAGCTTCTTGCGCACAGAATTCACTTATGTTAATCCATTTCATCTAAAGGAGTCCAGTGGTGAAGGCACTAACCACCTTAGGTCACCCCCTGTATTGCCATGATATACTCTTTCATGTTTGGCGAAGATTGGTAGAAAATTGAAGGAGGAGTTTCTGGACAACGAAACACGGTCTTTTCTATTAGAACGACTTTAAATCAAATTTTGGCTCGGTTCAGGCTACTCTCCCTACGCCTCTTCGTAATCCAACCGCGTTTTGTGACGTTCCATTCAGAATTGAAGGAGTATATCCCATACCTACCAAGGTAGAAATCTACAGGGAGTGAGACATGGCTCTGCTAGGAGTGAGACATGTAGTTGTGACATCATAATGTAAAAAATGGCGGCGACGGAGCAGGGCATCAGACACGTACAAGATTAGCTAAAAACCTAACCATTTACTGCCAGCGCTGTTTGGCTCTATACGCTTTTCCAGACTGCCAACAACGATTGAATGTCTTGGTTTAAGCTTGTAAGTCATCATCCAAGTAAATGTGTTAAAAATACAGTAGTCTTGCTAGATACTTGTGCAACAATTTTTGTGAGGCGTTAGATTGAGAAGCCTGAGCGTAAGAGCTTGAGATTACCTCCTACAGCGTGAGACTCACGCCTAAGGTGTGAGACTTGGTAGGTTTGATATCCTGGACAACAAAAATGTACATTACGTTTATTAAAATAAGAAGTATCATGTGTACTGCTTGGTTTTATAGCATGTTTGGTGGGTGTCTTTCTGATGACAGAAGCTAGAGTAACTATAGTTGAGCAAACTTATGAACACCAATATGAAGCCACTTGCTGCTGTGTGCAGTGTTTAGATGTTCCAGCTACCCAGTGAATGAACTGTATGTGGTATATGATTTCATACGTCATTTCACCACCTTGGACTAAGGAATGCATATCTTTACTCCACAGTTCGATATACTTAAATTTCTCTTTTCTGCAGGCCCTTGACCTGATCAAAAAGTCCTTTGGGTGCTGCTACTACGGCATTGCCCAGGCGGGATTGAACTTTACCAGGTGTGTGAAGCACACACGTGCGCGCGCACACACACACACACACACCTACTCCTTCTTTTTACACCTTGTCCATTATGGACGTTGGGCAAGATCTAACAGAATGTTGATGTTCTGGGTCTGATAGATGAGTGATCTCCATTCATCTCTGTCTTGTACCAATAGACTAGTTACGTTAAGTGTTAAAGATTGCAATACTTCATAATAGCATATGATGTCATCACTGGTGGCAGTTTTAGACATTGAAAATATTGACAAAATGGTGTTGTACTGGCAGCCTCAAATGCTTCGTGCCAATTGTTCCCATTTAGATGGCTAGGCTGAATAGTTCGCACGAATATGCACCTGACGGTTGAGGTTGATACAACTTATGGACACCAAAATCAAGACTCGTGAAGGAGGATTTGCCAATGAGAATATGGCGAACGAGACTTCTTGACAGGGTTTTTCAACACTCCTCAACACGGAATAGCTACTAGTTGAACTGGTTAGTCTCAGTCCAGGCGTCTTCATCTCAATACCCACTGTAGTGCTTTCGCCGAAATTGTGTCAAGACGTCTCGTTTGCAACATTCTCGTCGCTTATGAGGGCAAATCCCCCTTCATGAGCCTCAATCTCAGTGACCGTATGCCTTAGCAACTTCAGACAATGACCGTCAGGTGCATATTCATGGGAACCATTCAGCCGATCCATGTAAATGGGAGCATTCGGTATGAAGCCCTCGAGGCTGCCGGTACAACACCTTTTTGCCTATCTTTACAATGTACTAAGTTGCCACCATTGATGAGGTCATATGCAATTGTCGCCTTCGCTGCAACATTCATGAGTTATGCAGAACTGGTCTATTGTTACCAGTTTGGAATATCAGCTAGCTCTTTGATCAGCAACTCAACCCATCATAACTGTGTTCCACCTGGCATCCTTTCCTTCTGGCCTGGCTGTTTACAGAGATGGCTGCCTTAAACTGACCGTTTTAGATCGGTTACACTGTATACCTTACATACACTGACCACTCTCAGCTGGTGGCAGGAAGCAGGGGATAGCTAGCCAGACTGAGGCTATGTATTACCCCTTTGTTCCAATGCCTATGGTTCAATAGTTATTCCAATTTGCCAATCTGTGGACCCGCCCTCTGCTAAAAGTCACTTTACATGTCTTTTTTGTTCCCGTCTTTGCCACAGTCCTGATGTCTGGACCGTCTGCAAGATATCCTATCCTAAGGCGTGCTGAGCTGAACACTGTGTTTTATCCCACTAATGATGCTACACGGTAGTCTTGTGATGGACTATAGGCCATAGGTTTAGTGCACTAGGTACGCTAGGTAGTTATTAGATAACGCTGTTGATACCTCTGCACACATGTAGAGACTGCAGTATACTGATAATACACCATATATGCTTTAACTTTCACAGTTTTGTGGACCAGCAGCCATCTGCAAATGTTTCATCCTGCGGAAACTTACACAAGGCTTTAGCCAGCCAGACCATAGATACTCGTCCAGACTGAGTTCCTGCAACTGCAAAAGTAAATTTAAAAATGTGAACATCGCGAAAGCTCATGAGCTGCAAAAGTTATATATAAGGTTACTGTAGTGCTGCTTGTTTCAAGTGTGTCCAGTAAAACTGCTAGATGTTATATATCCACCTCAAACAGCAGTCACCTGTGTGGTCCAGATAATGTTCAGTCTACCAGCAGGCCAGTGTCATTTCTGCATGATCCCTGTTGGTATCGGCACCTTCCATCACTGGTCAACCTGTGTAGATGGAGGATCCTGTGTGATGCTGCCTGCACCCTGTGCCGCTCACGACCCTGCACAGTTAGACACATACATCCTCAGCTGCTGCCCCACAGCCCTTAGCCAAGAGTGCTATATATGGCAGTACAACTCCATATTGGGCCATTTGGTACAGCATCTCAAATCCCACCTCCCCTGCAGTTGGGAGCATGCTGTACACTGACCTCCCCAGGCTCAGCTATATAGAGATTCAGACAACCCACATGCAACAGTCCCCATCTTCCTATATACTATATACCAATCACAGCCAGACCCAATGTGGCTGTCATAGCTACAGGACAACCCTGTCACACTCTCAGAGCTCACAGTCTGAACAAACACCCCAGATGGCCTTGAAGACGCATGCAGGAGGAAACAACTGAACCCTAACTACATCATCATACTCAATGACCTCGAGCAGCAGCTAGGCCTTTCATCAGTCTTAGAAACAATCGAAGTCAGCACCCTTGGCCACTACAGCAATCAGGCAATAGCCTCTGTCTGCACACTCCTTTCCAACCTGAAGGAGAGTGCAACCCACCACCTCCTCCTCAACCTGAGCAAAATCTCAGTATTCTGCTCTTCCCACATATATATTCTATACAAGGCACAGAACCACATGGATTTCACCCTCCACACATCAATCCGCCCTTTCACAACATGACTACAATCTCACGCAGCCAAGAACTCATGTACAAATAACTATTATTATATGCCATTGTATACATCCCTTGCCCCAGTTATCCATCCTCATACACATCCCACTTTATATAATTATATTGCTCTGCCTTGGCCTGACATCAAGCACAAACCTGCTGTACAGACCTTTGCACTATAGCTAGCTGCATTAGTTGCTAGCACATCGAACACGGGTCAAGGTGCAGATTCACGTAACGTTCAGTGGTCTAGCTTGCTGCGTATACACTTGTCTACAATACTTGCTTCACACAATAGCTAGTGCAGTTTCATGCAATGTGGCCATCCACCTGCACTTACTGCACCACGCAAGCTTTATTTGGTCCTGTTTGTGGACCTGGATTCCATTGATGCGAATGGTTTGCCGAGAAATTGCCATCTTTCGTGGCATTTCCTGGGGTCCGCCATTTTGTTTGTGTACTTTAACTATACATACCATAGACAAACGGACGGTGACGTAGCGGCTGCGGACGGCTGGCAGCAGTGTCTGTCTGTGAAGACCCTGAATCCTTTCCTATGGATTCGCTGGGTAGTTAATCCTTTCACTGAAACGATCCTTTCTTGTCTCCTAATCCTTTTCTTGTCTGTCTGTGCCAAATCTTCCTGTTACCTTCCTTGCTGCAGATATTTAGAAGCAGCGATCTCAGATGTAAGTGGCTCACCTTCACTCGGTTCAGAACTGGCCATGCATATAATCATAGCCCAGAACATCCCCAATGACAGCTCTAAACACCATTCACCAGTGTACATGTGCGTGGGTTCATTCATGTGTGATTGTGTGTGTGTGTGTGTGTGTGTGTGCGTGCGTGCGTGCGTGCGTGCGTGCGTGCGTGCGTGCGTGCGTGCGTGTGTGTGTGTGTGTGAAGAGGACCTGGGAGAGAGAATATGTATGCAGTGGCATGTGCTTGCAATACAACTGTCATGGGTCCACATTGTGCTGTTGTGCATGCCCATGTCATCCTATGGCTTGTGTGTATCTGTTCTCGGAGTGTGTGTGGAGGGAGGTGTATGCATGGGTGTATGTAAGCTTGGTGTAGGGAATATCACAAAGACTTGCTAGGGTACGTATGCACATGTGTACATGGCCACTTCTGAACAGAGGGGAGGTGAAAATTTCAATCGATCATCTCACAATTGCTTAAATGTTACAGATAGTTCTCACTGCACATGTATGTGTGTATGTGGCCATGTGAGAATCGACATACACATTGCACCATCACACACAACCACTTCCACCATCGTGAGTGCATGATACACACAACTCCAAACAGTATGCATGGATACATACACTCATGTTGTATACGTTACACATTACTAGCAGTTCATCAGTCCAATGCGTGGGGTATGTGCACTATGTGCACTCTAGTTATATATAGCAGTTTACATAATGTCGTGAAATATAAGTTGGTTGCCGTAAAAGGTCAGAGGGTGTGTACCACTTGCGGAAAACATGGCTGCCCTGAAAGTCGTTGTGCTGTTGGCCGTGATCGGCTCTTCCTCCCTCGCTCTGCCTTTCTCTGAAGAGGCCTTGAGTCGCATGAAGAGGCAGGCTCCTTCTCCTCAGTGTCAGGCGGACTTCTTTGCCTTGTCAAGCGACGCGTGTTTCTCCCTGTTCGGAGAGGGGACGGATGTTACGGTGGAGAATGCTAAGCAGTTTTGCGAGGACGGATGCAGCGACAAACTGAAGAGTCTCTTCAACAAGCTGATTGCTGATTGCGGAAGTTTTGCTGGTGTGAGTGCTAACTTATTTGCGGGGTTAATTGCATTTGTTTGGGTTCTTACAAGTGCCCATCGCGCGTGTATGCAGTCACTGTGAAAGTGGGTTATCTGAAGCCAGTGCTCGTATAGAGGTACGTGCGTATACCCAGGCCCACAGATACAGGAAGATAGCTGTACTGGATAGAGCCGGGTGATTTGAACTACGTGTTTGTTCTAAGTCAGCTCACAATGCCAATTCCATGCACAATCCTTGTCTTGATGACCCAGCTGGACAACCAAGTCTACATGGTACACGATGATCCAATTGATGTTAAAGGTTTGGTATGAGATAGTCTATCCTGCTATCCCCAACTTCCTGCCCCAACTGCGGGTGGGCAAGAAGGTTTGGTCTAGCAGAAAATGTAAATTCCACACCTTGCCTCGACCAATCAGCTTGTGACTACCGATTTCACACGGTCAATTATTCAGGTAGGTGCTTATTCTTTCCAAACAGAGCAGGAGCAAGAGCTGCAAGTCGAGCACAAATACAATGTCCATTGGACATTTGACGTAGTCTGTGGAGCTCATTGACTTTGAGAACAGCCTAGGGTGGCAGTGTTATCATTAGAAACAAGTGTCTGAATGTTGTGCAGCACTCAGCCGTCAAAGAATGGCTCTGAGGATGAAAGGAGTACTTCTAAATGACACACCAATCAACATCCTTGTTCGCCCATGTCATTGATGCTATCTGTACTCCTGATTCCCTAGAATTCTCTAAATTCTTTGTCCACCATTGTTCCCAATAAGTGCCCTCCGTAAGGTGTGGCATTTACGTACATTTCTGTTAGACTCAGCCTTCTTGCCCACGCACAATCATGAGTAGAATGATAGCAGGGCTGGGGATAGCAGGCCAGGCTAGGTGTGAGACTGACTAAAGCATTACAAAGATATCAATAGGTTTGCTGACTATTTTTTAGTTTAATTTTCATACTACACTGGACCTCTGTGAAGGGCACGACTATGATGGTATCCTACACCATCTGGGAGCGAGGCAATAGAGATCAACTGTTGAGCAGTTCTGAAACCTTTGAATACCAGGGCAATTTCTCAGTGAATCGCATAGGTGTCAGAACTATGTGAGGTTCCATGCCAACATATGGCTAGGGCCAGCATCATGTACACATGTTATCATTAAAGTGCCACATGTAGTTTCCCACTGCTTGTGGTTACCACCATTTACATAATCATAGCACTGGTCACGTTTCACACACAAGCCCCAAAGGGGGGCGGGTTGAGGTACACCTGACACATACCTGAAATATTGCACAAAGGCAAAGCTTTTGCTTCTGTTTCCACTGTCTGGAGTTCGGCCATGTTAGAAGTCGCTCTTTACATGGGTTCCTAGCAGTCTTGAGCATTTCAAACTCTTAGCCAATCCATAATCACAATTGGCACATTTCTATGTGACTGCATAAACCTCTGAGTATAAAAGTGTCATTTCTTATTGGGGCAAACCTGATCGAGCCCCACTCTAGCGTGTACTCTATTTTCGGAATCTATGGGCTACCCATCTATGAGTTTATATATATATGTATCTAACTATGTATTGGTGGGTACACATGTGATCCATGGTGCGAGGCCTAGGGTACAGGTGCGTGCATGGCAAAGGTGGGTAAGCCCAGCAGTGATGACAGCACTGGAGTGACACCTATTGTAGGGGTGTCAGCTATGCGGGGGGAGGGGGTGAGGCATGGAGTACTATGCAATGCAGCTGAGTCATTGGGTTGCATTCATGCCATTACCATTGTGTACATGTGTGTGTTGCACATGCCATTGTGTGTGTGTGGAGGGGGTCCCAGTTGTGCTTGAGTTGAACTTACCATCTAAAGCCCTGCTTTCATGCAGCTGACCCTTTGTGTATGTGTCCTGTCCATTCTCTGCCTGCCGTAGCCCTCATGCATCTTGCCTCACTTGTATTTGTGTATCGAGGACCCAGGAGCAAGTGGCCCAGGTGCTCAGCAGGAATGATGGAGCACTAAGGCTACAAGTCTGGCTGGGTAGGGGAGTCACTATACCCTGCTTGGCCATAGCAGCTAATAGAGGCCTTCATAGACCTAATACTTACACACCAGTGTTACAGGCTACACTGTCTGTGGGCTTACTATACATGTGTACACAAACTTACCTACTTGATTGCATAATTCACATGCTATCTTTGGCAACCAGAAATCATCAGCCATCCCTCAATTAACTATATTCCTGGACTACTAAAGTGGCTCTATTTCATCACTTAAGGCTATTAAGCAGCATACATTGCATCTTGTATTGAATAGCAGTCCTGCATGAAGTACAAGTTTTAAAGGGGGGAGGGACAAATCTGAGGTTCCAAGTACTAGGGGCACATGTGGAAGTTATTTGTCTAAAAGCATTGCAAGTATTTCAGCAAAGGGGATGAATGAATCCCCCCCCCCCCTCACTGCTCCCTTAACATTGTCATCTATTTCTCCTGTGCAGGGCATAGACGATTCCAGACTTTCCCTCCTGACACGTGTTTGCCTCAAAGATGGTTTGATTCACAGTGATGGGCAGTCACACACTTGCCTGGAAGACATTGCCAGCCTTTCCAGTATTGAGCCACACAGTTTGCCAGGGTCAGTTGTGTAATGATCATCTACCTTGTGACCATTAGTCTGGCCGGCTAGACCCACCTTCTCATTGTTGTGAATGGGTGGAGAAATATTAGGTCTAGCAACTCTTTTCACTTTCACAACTTGAGTATATGCTACTACTCTATATATGGGGGTTTTTCCTACTAGGCACTGTGAAATGTACTATGCACCAGGGAGTGAGAGACCCTCCCCTAGACTAGCCCGCTAGACCGTCCCGTAAGCGCCCGGTAGGTGCGGAAGTGACGGTCTAGCGGGCCAGACTAGCCCTCCCCTAGCTACTGAAGCTGCCTTGCTGTGAATACACCGTACTATTAGAATATAATGGCTTGAATAAGCTAAGCACCAGAGTGTTGGTTCTCCTGTATAGCTGAGTGCACGAGGTTGTAACTGTTTTATGAGTGGCTATGAAGGTGCTGTCTCATCCCAATTGTGTACAGGATTGCACAAGAACTTTTCCTCAAGACCATACATGCACCAGTGCATGCAAGGAGGTGTGTACTGTGATATATAGCAACTACAAGGGGGGGGGGGGTGAATTCCCCACCCAACCCCTGTCATTCTGTTCTCTTAAGCAGTTGACACTCATTCCCTTAGCTAAATACACACCACATGCTATCACATGTGTAGCTGAAATGATGAAGTGACTTGTTCAATTGTTAGAGCAATATTTGTATCATGTTTGGTGTCCTTCTGATGACAGAAGATTAAAATGTGGAATTTAGCGCAAGTGAACACAAAATTAATGAAAAATGGCTCTGAATGGTTAACTGTTAGTGGCATCATCCAGTGTTTCGGCGCTAACACTCCTCTCTCCAGTAGAAACCACTTTGGTGTACAGTCTGCACGGCTCTCAACACTGCCATAGCTTAAGGCTAGCCAGTGTGCTGCAAAGTATTGTGATAATTGTATTCATTGCCATCATTGTATTTAAGTGTGTATGTCGTACACATTGTGACAAGCTTATATTTGTTCTTCATTCTGAGTGGACTTTCACGAAAGTCAAATTCTGCACATTAAAACAGTTTACCAGTCTCTTCTCTCTTGTGCGGTTCGCAATTAAGTTGAATAGGCTAAAGATGCTTCAGTTGATGAAGATTGGCAGATGACTAGACTGTGTTCCCTGGTCGTTTATTCCAGAGAACAGCTATAGGCAATAGATATCCCAATCCACTGTTTAGGGAAGGTGACTCTCCACTTCTTCTCTCCTTTCATGCAGACTGTTGACTATATCACTAAGAATTTTGGGTGCTGCTACAACGAGGTAGCCAAAGTGTCAGGGAACCTGACCAGATGAGTAGCATCCACAGACAAAGGGTAGGCACCTGAAAACATCATTCCTTTACAGGCTAAGGCAGTGATCACACAGTGGAAGTACTGCCAGTGGCAACCTGTACATAATGTACATGTTATGGTATGTGACCAATGCTAGGTGCCTCCATATACATACATATATAGAAGAGGAACATGTGTGTAAAAATTACAAATTGAAATTTGAGTGTTAGATTGAAGATTATTGAAGAGTGGTTCTGCGTACAGGAATCCTACATCCGTACATCCTGTACGCAGTTGACAAAGACATTCGGGTCGAAACATCCTGCATTTGATTGATCTATCATTATCAGTTGTGTCTTGCTCAAGAATCTCGTATCATCGTGCAGCCACTACTTACTCTGTTTTCTGCTGCTGGTTTAATGTGCACTTATATTGGACATTAACAAGCATGTTTACAATGTTAACATACTGCATGATTAGCGAAATCTTGCCAGAATATATACATATGTAGTGCATACATCTATGCTATTGTTGTGTGTGTGGTTGCACAAACAAACGACATTGTAATGCTCTGTTTAGCTACAGCTTGAGCCAATGGACCCGGTGAAGTCACTGATACAGGCAGATATCCACTGCCACCATGGACCCTCAAGGAGGACTTATGTACGTATTAGAGAGTTTTAGATTGCCGTATACGCCTAACCTCAAACGTCCATGTGACGTCACCACGTTACACGTTCACGTACACGTAGGCGTGTAGGAAAAATAGCTTTAGATTGGCGTGTAAAGAAGTACTTACGTACGACGAGATTACAGGATCTAAAAGTTGGAATGGAGGCCAAACTCAGATTTGTTCAGCTGTAAACTGCACTGGTAGAAGCGACACATATTCGTCTTTCCATTCCAAGGAAGTCTGGAAGCCGAGACCACGTACGAAAATAGCAGCACCGACTCTGGAGTCAACAGCGATGAAAACGACTTGAACATTTTGCTGGTCAATTAGCAACGTCTTGCCAAGGCACTGGCTACCTGATTGAAGGCATCTAGCGCGAAATCCTGCAAGATAAAGGCTAGGAACAACGTAGTTAGCGCAAGAATTACCATCTCTCATATAACGCAGTTTTACTCTGCGAAGGATTTAGGATCCCACGTAAATGGCATTCGAATAGCTGCACAAGATGTTATTGTACACAATTCAACTCACAAAACGGCAAACAAGCAAAGAAGAGCGAAAAGCGCAGCGACCAAAATCCTAACGGCTAGCAAGGGGTCTAGCCATTAAAAACATGGAACGCATACGTGAGAGCTAACGTGAATGTGGGATCACGTGATATTTTACTGACGTTTCGTGACGTTTTCACGTTTGACGTTAGGCGTAAACGGCAATCTAAAACTCTCTATTGATCAAGTGTGTGTGTGCGCGTGTGTGTGTGCGTGTGTGTGTTTGCAGGTTTGTGTGTGCACACAGGTTGAACAAAATGACTATATGGTCAATGTTTCAAAATACCATCGCTTTAAGTAACATACATTCACGATGACAGAGGTCCATAGCTGTGTGTGTTGTTCACTTGATGCTGTGCAGGGCAGGCGCAAGTCAGGCATGGGCAACTGTCCAGTTTGTGAGGAGGAGAAGAGGAAGCGATTGAAGTGCAGTGATGGAAAGGAAATTGTATATTGCTATGGCAATGCCTCAGAAACGGAGACAAAGACGGGGCACGGCACCCAGAACACTAGTGATAGAGCAAGTAGATGAAAATTGTGGTACAGATGAGTATGAGGTCTAAGGCGTAATAAAGTATAATTATAATATATATATATATTATAATATGTATTGCTTTGTTACAGTTAATTATAATGGGCTATGCTTAACAAGATGTTACATGTCTTGAATTATAATACTAATACAACCATTAGTAAGATGATTGTGGTGAAACAATGTATGGATCATTATATGTCAGTAATTAGCTATACTGTGTGCGTAGACAGACAGTTCTTAGTAGCTACTTTAAAATAAGAGCTGGACTTGAGCGATCTAATTGAATCTGGTGAGGCATTCCATAGAGTGATAGCAGTAGCAACTGTAGATTTATGCACGTAGTTGGTTTTGCCAGTTGGTACATAGAGTAGGGTGTGGCTACCTCTAGTATGATGGCTGTGAACAGAGTTAGTACGTGTGAACAGGTCTCCTAGGTAGGATGGTAAACGTCCGTTAACTGCCCTATGGGTCATTGTTAGAATGTGCAATTTGCGTCTGTTGGACAATGATTCCCATCCCAGTTCTGACTTCATTGCAGTGGCAGAGTCTGATCGTTTCCTGTGGAGAACAATTCTTGCAGCATAGTTCTGTAATCTTTCAATTTTGGTGCAGCATTCGACAGTGCAACCATTCCATATTACATCAGCATAGTCAAAACAAGGGAGAATGTACGATGAATAAAACTGGATCAGCACACATGTAGGTAAAAACCAGGAGAGATGTCTGAGTAAATTAATCTTCTTAGAAACTTTAAGCACAATACTTAGTCTACTAACATGGTCGTCCCAGGTAAGGTTCTCGTTGATCCACAGTCCCAAAAATTTAAATCTCCGGATTTGTTCAATGTCTTGACTATTATAATTTAGCTGTAATGGTGGTAAATTCTTCCTCCTGGAGGACTGTAGTAACATACACTTAGATTTTGCAATGTTCAATCTCAATGTGGCATAGAGGAGTGGAGGTACTACATTTCAGAATACCAGGTGGTATGGTGTCTGGACCTGTGCTCTTATTAGGGTTTAGGTCACTCATTATTTCACTAATATCATCGACCGTAACTGGAGACAAGGTGAAAGGTATACCCGGCCTGCTTGTGAGATTGTCAACTAATGATTCTTGAGCAGTTTTGGTTTTAGTTCCTTCAGCTAGTACTACTTGAGTGGCTTTGGTATTGCTTCCTTCAACTGAAGCTATCTGTGTAAAATGGCGAAATCGCGTTCAGGCGCACATGGCAGCAGACGGATCACCACCTCTGTTGGCCAGAGCCTCCACAGTCATCTACTACAGCCAGACCTCTTTAGAGTAGGAACTGCACACATTTCACTGTGTGCTGCGATGTTTCCACTTTGCCATGCCCCAATTACAATCACGGTTATTTTATACTATGTACCGCGTAACTGTCATTTTGTTACACCAGCCATGTCTGTTTTTAATTGGCATCCAGCAGTATACATGATGAGGCTTCAGGGAATGCAGTGAATTAGCTCTTACAAATAGAGAATGTGCGTGCATGATGTAAGGTTATTTCAAGAAAAGGCCTAGGAATGGCATATTTGGGCACATACACAGTGAGATATTAGATCAATTGCATGGTGTGTGTGTGTTGCATGCTAGGCCAGTATATGTAGTGCATGATTTTGTACTAGCTATTCTTCATCTGCGGTATGTAAAGTTATATTATGGCTGCGAGGGCTTAACCCCACGAGGGCGCGAAGCGCCCGAGTGCGTTAAATTAGATTAACGCCCGAGCGTATGTATTGTTTTTCGAACGAGAGTGGTTTGAATCGTCGAACGAATCAAGCTACAACGTCGTTTTCTAGGTACCAACGGCAGACGCTTATGGACTCAGTAGGATATGTCGAATAGAAAGTGATTAGAGGCGGCGCAGAATTCGAACCGAATAACTCAAGAAGCTTACTTCTTCGTTGAACCATTGAACGTTTCGCTGCCAAGCATGTAGCGGATAGGATCAGAAGGAATGCGCAAGAGTTCGGAAGGAGCCCTCTGTAGAAGAAACGCTGTTCTTGTTTGGCCGCGACCAATGGAACTTTGTAGCTAGCTACGTACTTTCGCCGGAAACGAGGCCATTGATTACAAGGAAGTTACGCACGCCAGGCCTTACCCAATTACCTGAATTCGCTGTAATAGATGAAGACAAGGCAGCCATTGTGTGTAGAGAAGGCCCTGCTTAGCTACTTGGAAACGTTTTAGCTTGCATGTAGCATTGTTGTGCAGCGGTCAAAGCCCATTGTATTGAGAAAAGAGCTGGACACATAGCTACTTGTGAAAAGCATTTCATGCTAAATACATCTACATCAACCAATTTTATCCCATTCTTTGCTTGATGCATCTAGCTAGCTAGCATGCACAAGCAAGCTTAAGTCATGTGTAATCATGGGATGTCATGAGCATACACTGCCATGACATTGTACATCCACAAAGTTACACATGAACGTGCTGCGAGAAAGAGTCACATGCTATGTGAACAGCAGCTGCATGGCAAGAAATGTGTGAAAAATGAGCAACAACTTTAGAACAAAATAAACATTCCACATGAAGCTGATTGGCTAACAATAAGAGCCCAGTGCTCCTGGGGAAGTATGGCAAACTGGTGTTTATACAATGTCGGGCGAACTGATCATGAGCATATACGTAGCAGAATCAATAACAATCGATGCAGGACGTTTCGGCCACGTAGGCCTTTGTCAACTGCGTACAAAACAAAGGTTGACAAAGGCCTACGTGGCCGAAACGTCCTGCATCGATTGTTATTGATTCTGCTACGTATATGCTCATGATCAGTTCGCCCGGTATCAACAACGTAGCAACGAGCCTCTACGACATGTACCGCAGACCTTACTTTGTCATCGCGCGCGGGGGCGGAAGAAAAGTAGGGTCTAGCAGAATGTGTAAATTCCACACCTCGCGCTGACCAATGTGAACGCTGCTGCCTCAGATCACAGCAGCAATTATGGAGACACCGGCGCTTATTGACCAAAGTAGAGACAGGGCGGCAGTTGTATTAACACGTTTGCTGCAGGCTGTGAAGCCCGCGATCGTCAAGGAAAGCCTAGGCGACGACGTTTTCCACCCTCTGGTCGTCGTTTTCTCTCGTTACTGAGTATTATTCGTCGACGTTGTTCGTAATCGACGTTCTTGATAAACGCCCAGTAGCGCGTTGATTGCGGGGTGTGGAATTTACACATTCTGCTAGACCCTACTTTGTCTTCCGCCCCCGCACGCGATGACAAAGTAGGGTTGAAGTGAGCCTGCATGACATAGGAACGAATGACCCAGAGAGTGGCTGGAAGTTTTCCTGTCGCAAGGGCCAAATCCCTGAGAGTTTCCGACGAGAGGAGACAGGAAGAGTTGGCACGGGGAGTAATCCGTCGTTTCCTTCTACAACCTGGTGCCAGTGATGATCCGACGAGTACGGCTGTGGACGGAGGCGTTCCGGTCATCCCATCTTTGGACGGAAATGTTCCTGAGTTAGAATCTACCCCATCGGTAGAACCGTCTCCCTCGCCTGCCCTCACCTCCACTCCTCGTACCGCCGCCAAGCCAAAGAAGCTCTATCTGGCGCCAACAAAACGGTTGTCTCCTATTCATAGTCCCTCCCTTCAGACTACAAACTCCCAAGACGAAGAGGCCAGTCTCACAGACAGCCATGCTACGTTCACACGGGACACACCGTTTCGGCACTCCGCGGTCGTGCTGCCGTCCTCTTGCTCAAGACGGTCCGAACACGAAGAGGACAGTGGATTGTCTGAACCCCAGAGAGAAGTAAGGGCGGCTGTGGATGTAAAGTGGGAGAGGGGGGTCAGTCGAGACTGTAAGCCTGTGTGTGTGTGTGTGTGTGTGTGTGTGTGTGTGTGTGTGTGTGTGTGTGTGTGTGTGTGTGTGTGTGTGTGTGTGTGTGTGTGTGTGTGTGTGTGTGTGTGTGTGTGTGCTCTCAAGCATGTGTGGCCATTTATGACACTGCTTCTCACTCTGTGTGTGTCAACATGCTTTAATATGCTTACATAGGTGAGAGTGCAGGTGTGTGTGTGTGTACACAGGTGCGTATGGTGGGTGAGTGGGTGGGATTCTCTTTGTTGGTGATTCTGCCTACTGTGCAAATGTTGTTAGCACAACCTGTGACTACTGGCTGACTTGGTATGTGCCCTATCCTTTACCTGTGCTAACCGAAGCTGCCTTTCCTACATATGTACATCTACAGAACTGTCCCTCCTACCTCCCTCCATGTAGCGACTACGCAGCAACAGCTGTGTGTACCCCTCATCGGAGACCTACATTCCGCCTGACCAGCGAGAACTTGTACCTATGCAGATTGCTGAATTGCTAATGGACATTGCTGACAACCAAGTTGAGCCGTCTCTGAGACAACAAGGCCTCCTTGATCAGTTAGCAAGGAGAGGCACAGATGTACAGGTACTTAATGATGGTGACATCATACAGACCCTGGATCGACAACTAGAAGGGCTGATCAGAGATGATAGACTGCAAACCCCAAATGCTGCTACCCTGGAGTGCGCAGCAGTGTACTGGGCACAGGGGCTCATCCTCGCCAAGGCTGTTCTTCATGGGCTCGTGTCTACTCGCCCTGCCGAGATGGAACAGCTGCAGCAGGGCCTAGAGAATGTTCTTGTGGATGTGTTCCGCAGGAACCAGCTCATTGGGTGGCTGAGTAACCCCATGGACCTCTTCGCTTCATGCAAGAATCGTGTGGGAGCTGCTGTGAGTGGTGTGACTAACTGTTGTGTGTGTTTATCTGCATGTGGCTCAGGTTTGACCAGCTCAGCCATTCTGTGGTTATGCCATGGTTGGTGTCCTAGGAGGGCACTATTGTCAGTCTTATGGGGACACTTCAGCGGGTGGTATCCTAGGGGAACACTTCAGTGGGTGGTGTCCTTGGTGGGCATTATTCAATGGGTGGTGTCCTTTGGGTACATTTTTCAGTGGGTAGTGTTGTAAGGGGATGCTATTGTCCATCCTAGGGGGACACTTCAGCAGGTGGTGTCCTTGATGACAATTATTCAGTGGGTGGTATCCTAGGGGGACACTATTGTCAGTCCTAGGGGGACACTTCAGCGGGTTGTGTCCTAGGGTAATATTATACAATGGGTGGTGTCGTAGGTGGACTCCATCATCAGTCTAGTGGAACACTTCAGCGGGTGGTTTCCTATAGGGAAACACTAACGTCAGTCCTAGGGGGACACTTCAGCTGGTGGTGGCGAATAGGGAACTTATTCAATTGGTGGTGTCCTATGGGGACACTATTGTCAGACTAAGGGGGTCTCTTCAGCAGGTGCTGTCCTAGAGGGACATTATTTAATGAGTGGTGTCCTTGGGCGACCCCATTGTCAGTCCTAGGGGAACACTTTAGCAGGTGGTGTCCTAGAAGGACATTTTTCAATGGGTGGTGTCCTAGGTGGACATTATTCAATGGGTGGTGTGGTAGGCGACACCGTTGTCAGTCCTAGGGGACACTTCAGCGGTTGGTGTCCTAGGGGGACATTATTCAATGGGTGGCATTCTAGTGTGACACTATTATCAGTGGTTGAGCTGGTGGTTGTGGGAGTAATGCAAGTGTGCAACCTTAGAAATGCCTTGTGTATACATGGCCACTATCACACTGTGTAGCATGTGTTGTCTCATCACTTGGCCCACAAAGGTCAGTAATGCAAGGCAATGTATCAAACTACTGCAGACAAACATCCCATAAATTAATTATTTATACAATTATGAGGGAGTGCTGAGTGTCAACAGAGAAACATCACACAGGCATATGGGGTGCCGTCTGGGTAAAAACACATTCCCAAATGTAACCAACACAGAGCAGTGAACATCTTTCCACAATCTCTCTATCCGTTCATTATGAGTAGAGCTGCCAACAATCACACACTGGTGATGCCCATGTGTAGTAATCATGTAGCGCCACACATTAATGTTCTCTCCTCCATGGTCACTGCGCACCTTCTTCGGTAAACCATACCTTTCAACTCCTTGTTGAAAAGATGAGAGGACTGTCTCGACCCGCACGATTATTGGTATGGCATATCAGGAATGTAATGACTCGTGAATATCCATCAATTCCACCATGAATCACAAAGCGCCACTTAATCAGCTTGTAATTACCATCTATGTGCCAGACATCATTTGGGCGAGGGACATGATAAACCCTTCTTCTGATAGCTTTATTCTTCCTTTCCACTACTCCCTCTGGATCCACCCTGTGAATACTGGCACGAACACGATGCGGTGGCACACAGATGCCTTTGTGCAACAAGTGACCTGTGATCATTACCTCTCCATCATTTGGGTGAGTCTCCTTAATGGTTGAAAAAGCAGAATCAAGTTGCATGTCATCAGTGTCAGTGTATTTAGATGTCACACCAGACTGTCCTACCGTCTTGTTGTACAGTGTTTTCCTGCTGATGCCCAAGATCTCGGCAACTTTGGTTTTACTAAAACCCATTGCTGTCAGTTGGTTTACCTCTGCTAAGTCCACATCTACTTTAGGTCTTCCACATGATGCACCATTTGTGACTTCTGGCAGTTCAGCCATTTTAACTGGAAGCATGTGCTCATCACATCTCAGTGTACTTATTTGCATATCAGCTGTTCCTCACATGGCATCATGTGACATACTGACCCCATGGCTGTGTAATATACATCCGGATGTATATTATAGATCTGGATCTATACTATAGATCCGGATGTATAATATACATCCAGATGTATATTATATATCCGGATGTATAATATACATCTGGATCTATAGTATACATTCGGATATATAATTTATATATCCGGTTCTATAATATAGATCTGGATCTATAATATACATCTGGATATATATTATACATCCGGATATATAATATATATACATCCGGATGTATACTATAGATCTGGATCTATAATTATACATCCGGATGTATATTGTATACATCTGGATATATAATATATATCCAGATTTTTATAGATCCCATTTTCAAGATGTGTTTTTACCCAGACGGCGCCCCATACAGGCATAGTTACTTGTAGGGCAGTGCCTCAGCCTCTGTCATGTTCACACACATGATATACATCTGATCATGTATACTCTGCCATTAACTGAGTAGGTCACCACAAACTGCAATGATTTGCAGAAATCATTACGCCCTGGGCTGGTTAGTTTGTGTCATGGTGGGCAGCGAATCTGCAAAGCAGTATGCCCCTGGTCACAATCTATTGTTACTACGAAGGGTTAACTTGTGCCCCCACCCCCGCATCTGCAACCATGTACGTATGCAGGTCCTCTCACAGCCTGCTGGAGGAGGGTCCGATCCTCGCAAAGAACCAGAGGTAGACACAGTGAAAGGTTAGTGCAGAGTCAGCACTTTGTGGACAGAAGTAGGAGAGATCTGCTATTGAACTTCTTCCTCCCCCTCCCAGCTGCCGAGACTGCCCTGGATGACCTGTGTTGGCTCCCATTTGGTGTACAATCACAGTTTGTTGGACCAGAAGGAGGGAAGCTGTGTCTTCAGCCCTCCATGAGAGAGGAGCAGGAACAGACCATCCTCCTAGAGGTACCACCAGGTGCCGTCAACCCTGCTAAAAGTGTGGAGGTTCGCTCTGCTGTCATCCCATATGGTCCCTTTGCACTGCCAGAGGGCTACCAGCTCGGTAGTATGGCAGTGTACATCAACTATGATGGACAACGTGTCACTAAGCCACTTACACTCTGCCTCCCCCACTGGTATGGTGGGGAGGACCATGTCTGGGATGGTCTGTCCTTTGCCATGGCTCCTCACACACTAAAGGAGGGTGAACACAGTTATACGTTTGAGCTGCTAGAGGGAGGAAGGCAGCTTAACAGCAACAGTTGGGAAGTGGAGATTGACGGTCACTGCAGTCTATTCGTTGTGGTATTCATGGAAGCAGCCATGTCACGTTACCAAGCAATTTCATTGGAACAAGAGAAGGAGAGCGTCACAGATTGCAATGTGGCAGTCATGTATGCATCTCCCTTGTGGTGTGAGGTAATTCCTATATCATATGACTCTGTAGAACCTCGTGTGCGTATGAGAAGTACTTGAATGAAGTGAGGGCTTCTCAGCTGGCTCAGGCATCAGAAAGGGTTGGTTCTCCAATACCAGCTTCACAACAGGGTTGAAAACCTTGCCAACGTTTCGACCAGATGCTCTGGTCTTCTTCAGGGCGAAGATCATCGTCGCCCTGAAGAAGAACAGAGCATCTGGTCGAAACGTCGGCAAGGTTTTCAACCCTGTTGTGAAGCTGGTATTGGAGAACCAACCCTTTCTGAGAAGTACTTATTACAGCTGATACTCAGTGTAATCATGGTTGCCATAGAAGTCACAATAAATCAAATACCCACCTGGGACATTTTAGTCTGAAGATCTTTCTGGTTGGTACAAAATTGACAACTAAAACCATTTCTGAAATTTGCACATTTTTGACATTAATAGTTTCGTCTTTTAAAGTTGTGTGGTATAACATGTGATGTCAAATCTAATATATAAAGCTGAAAGTGTCTGTCAGTGTGTTCGCTATGCACGCACAAAGTTTCTTGCGCCATCGACATCAAACTTGCTGTGGTTTTGGCAAGGTGGACGTCACCCATCTTGCAGTTCTCAAAGAATTGTCCTTTCATTTCTGCTTTTTCCTTTGCAGACGACTGCTATTTTCTAATTATTGTTCCCACTGACTTCTGTTTTTACCAGACTTGATTCACTGTTGTCCCACGGTCGAATTTAGACATAATCATCACACCAGCTAATACCTTATTTTTAGCTGTAGCAGTAACATAGTTGCTGAGGGCATTGGGGGATGAGCGTCAGGTGCCGTAGGTCGCTGAAGGCGAGCCTCTCTGGTAGTTCATAATTAACATACAGGAATGGTAATGGTAAAGTACTAATGGGGTGGCAGGGCTATGATAGTCTAGCCGCTAGCCCCTACTTTGTCCTCGCGCGCAGGCCCAGGCGGAAGAAAAGTAGGGTCTAGCAGAATGTGTAAATTCCACACCTCGCAATCAACACGCTACCGGGCGTTTATCAAGAACGTTGATTACGAACAACGTTGACGAATAATACTCGGTAACAAGAGAAAACGACAACCAGAGGTGGGAAAACGTCATTGTGTAGGCTTTCCTCGATGATCGCGAGCTCCACAGCCTGCAGCAAACGTATTACTACAACTGTCGCCCTGTCTCTACTTGGTCAATAAGTGCCAGTGTCTCCATAATTGCTGCTGTGATCTGAAGCAGCAGCGATCTCATTGGTCAGCGCGAGGTGTGGAATTTACACATTCTGCTAAACTCTACTTTTCTTCCACCCCCGCGCGTGATGACAAAGTAGGGGCTAGCGGCTAGACTGGGGTTATGATGGCTAGATGATAGGCAGCCACACTGGGACGTGGGATTGACCACAGTCAAGATTAGAAGGGATTATTTGCTTCTAAAAGTGGATGGTTCTATATCCTCCTCCATGCATATAGTTGGGCTCTGTTTGTGTAACTGTGGCAGTCTCCCAGTCTACCTTGTTCTGAGTCTTCCATGCTTGTGTGGCAACACTGTTTTCTTTGTTGCTCATCTGCTGCTCCTGTGCTCACCAAATACTTTCTTCAATGTTGTTCCCATTCTTCCATTGTACACTCATTCACAGCCAACCCAAGGTAGCTGGTACATTGGTGCACTACATGGTGGTCTTACATTGTCCTGTGTTATACCTACGTACATATGTACCTCTAATACAACATTATGTAATAATGTATCCTGCTTATTGTGTACTTCTTGTGCACTGTTAGATTTTGAGGGAGTGCAACAATGGCTGGAATGTGGGCAGGCCTACCCCTATTATGCTTGAATCTGAGGGAATCAAAGGGAAGTGGAGGGAAACCCAAGGAAGGGGTTGGCAAGCTGCTCTCAAGAACTCCCCACAGGTGATGATTAGTTATGCCTTCAATTTTTCTTGTATTCATTATGTCTTCTAACTCTAGTTGTTTCCAGCTGATCTAAAGTATGAGACGCATGGTATCACCAACTCCAATCTCCTTGAGATGGCTGTTCGGAATTCAGGATACCCACCTGCCATCACGTGTGCAATCTCGTACAGAGAGGAGCTTAGAAGGACGGGTAATCCAGTGTATGTGTATCTGGACATTCTTGGAGCAGGGAGGGAAGTCGCTTTCCCAGTCAGAGCTTACGAGCCACAAGCGCCTACATTCATCAACGGTGAGCACCACAACATGAAGCCAATTTATTTGGCACTTACAAATCATGTGCACATGCACCTTTTTTTCTTTACTGTCAACTTAGGGCATAAGGTGCAAACATCAGAAGAGGAGCTCCTAGGTATGTCTGCTTGAGCGCAGGAACTAATGCACAGGCTCGCCCAAAACTTCATAATAGACATCTTTGCTTGTGCCATATGTAATGTGTGTGTAGAGGGTATTACAGTAACCAAAAGTGGTATATAGGGGTTATTGTAATGGTAACGAATGATGAATGTCAAACCGTTACCAGTTAACTGTTTTAGTGGCAATGATAATCATAGGTGCACCTCTGTGCTCACTGCTGGTGAAGGAAGACAATAGTTTTATTGATGCATGTCTACGCAAGCAGCAGTTCATGCAACTGTACTTCAAGCGTAGGGTATCCTAGGGGAACAGCACCAAAGTCTGACTGCAGTGGCAGGGGCGTAGGAACACTTTCAAAACTAAGGGGGCCAAGCATTAGCAGGCCCATTAAGTTTAAGAGGTACATTTGCAAGCTAAGCAAGCGAAAACAATTTTTGAGGCTAATTGAAGGTCACGGATTTAGTAGAAGCTCATAGCTGATACAAACAAGGATTCAGTTGAGCAATACAGCAGCTTGAAACGAAGCAGGTACATAGTCACAGGATGTTTTGGCTAAAGAACCTTTGTCAACTGTAAGCAGTCAACCAAATGCTCCTGAGCCAAAATTTCTTGTGACCACCTCCTCTATTTCAAGCTGCTGACTTGCTCAACTAAATTTATGTTTGCACAGAGGGATACAAAGCCCGAATTAGAGAGCTTAGAAAATGATTAAGAAATACGTACAAGGTGCACATTCATGTCCTTGTACATTGACTGTGCACACCTGTAGCTCCTTTGTATTTGCTGTTAACAATGTTTCTTGATTGTAGCTCTTTCTTGTTCTTCTTAAGGTAGTAGGTACAGCTAAAAGCTTTCTTTAGGGTACATTACTTTTGCCTATGCAACTCTCAAACCATAAATCCACCAATGATGATTGTTACAAATGTGATAAAAAGGTAAATTTCCCATAATTTGGTGCCACTTATTAATTGATCGGTGATTCCCTCATTGAGATAATCTAAGTGAAAGTGAAAAATTATCACCTTGATTGAAGTCAAGCAACTCCAGGAAAATTCGATCTTCTTCTACCCCCAAAGGCTGAGATGGACCAAACCTGGGATATACAATCTATAGACATGTGTGCACAAACCTATGGCAGCAATTTACTAGTTTCCATCTCGTTGTGGAGTTATTCTCTATCCCTTTTTAACTTACGAAATTTGCGATAACTCGATCACAGAAACGATTTTCCGTTATCGCTGCCATAGGAATCTGCCCAACATAATGTTCTACACGATGAAGCAAACCGCGTTTGGATCGGTTGTAACGCTTCAGACTAGATAGCTCTGCAACACCTTTAGCGCGCACAGTGGCATGCCAGAGTAAGTGCCATTGAAACATTTCGTACTCGCTACCTAACCCAACGCTAGGAACAACCTTTATAACGCAGAATCCAGTAACTTTCGAGCTTTGCAAATGGAACGATCGCCCACAAGAGGCCGAAGTCTCCTATACTTCCCTCGCCGTTGATTTGGAAGGCCAAATAGTTGTGGTTTCACACCTCATTTCGCACCTGTCACCTTCCGTACTGCTGCCAACAGTCAGCAATTACAATTCAGACCATTAACACTTAGAGTTTGCCACAAATCGCCGAATTTTCATTCTTTCATAACTTGTGACAGCGTGAAAGTACAGACTTGGAACTTTCAGTTAAGACTTCTGATGATGAAGATAACTCAACCACTAAAAATGAAGGCCAACTGATTTGGTCACTTTAGCCGTACCTACTACCTTAAAGTCCCTAATGAGAACCACCTCAGACCAATGTAATGTTCTTGTGTGTTCTGGAGGGAGAGATCTTCATGTTACTTCAAACATATCCCTTCTTTACACACTGCAGCTGCTCCACTTTCAGTCTCAAAGTTTTTTGAGAAACACGAGACAGAGTTCTTTAGAGTTGTGAACCCGAGGTTCAGCTTGCTGAGGCTACAACGTAAAGGAGTTATCTCACAAGACATAGCCTCACATATCTCTGCTGCAACAAATGTAGAAGACGCACAAGAGGCCTTGTTTGCTCACTTGTCATGCAGTGCCGATGTAAACACTCTGAAGGAATATTGTGAGGTAATCATTGCAGCAGACGGCCTTCCCAAGATGCAGTCATTTGGAAGGAGGATGAAGGAGGAGCTGAAACAAGGAGGTTGGTTAGTATCAGACGTCATGTTTGTGACGTCCATTTAGGAATGTGCTCAGTTCAAAATGGCGTCTCCTATCGTAAAGTATTAGTGCGCTTCGGCGAAACTAGCCAAACGGCGGGGGCAAAGAACAATTAAAGGCCATGGATAGGCTTCTTTGGCTGTATTGAAGGGTTAGGGCTAGCGCACCCAAAGGCAACCTGGAGTGCACATAAGAGAAAAGCGTCACAGGCTGCTCGTACCCCATTTGTTCTCTTCATATTATTCTTAATAATTATTCTCCTTTTCATCGATTTTTTGCATGCTCCTAGCACACAACACAAGGCACCTACAGACCCAAATTGTGTACGAGGACTTGCATATAAATGTGAAGGGCAAATATCCGAGCGCCGGTGACAATCCAATAAGTACAGCGCTGGAGTGGGTGGGAAGTTTGTCTTCCCCATACGGTACATGTCACAAGAAACTTACGCCATTCCGCTGAATTCTGCTGATATTCTGCACAGCGCGCCGTGAAGCGTCTATGCACAGTTCGTAAATTGTCCGTGCAGAGTCCGAAGAATGTCTGTGTCCTGTCCACAGCATTTCTGAACCAGTTTCACAGAATGTCGGCTAGGTAATGATTCTAGCGCACGAAATCGTTTCCGTAGCCATACTATACGTACGTAGCTACTCTAGAAAACATGGCGGGCAAAGGATTCTAATCGTGTGCAATCAGTCGGACGATTCTTCTCAGCGAATCTGCGTGTCCTCCATGGCGAATTTGCAGGCTATTCGTGAGGTGCCTGTACAGCCGCCGCGAAAGTTTTTCGGAGTATTTGCAATCTACTGTAACTTTGCTGCCCACATTTCACATACTGCCCTACGGCGGATCTGCAGAATAATGTAAGTTTCTTGTGACAAGTACCGTATATTAAGGTACCCAATGCCGCCATTTTGTTGTGCTTGCATGTATGTATAACTGTATGCTAACACAGCAGCCAGTGGCATAACTGTGCTCAGTGTTCTGCACAGTCTTTGTCTAATTTAAGGAAGGGGTATTACTCAGCGCAACTAGTAATGTAGCCATAGTTCTTTGGATATACAAAAACTGTACAAACTAGTGTATAAAAAATTCCTTTAGAATTAAAAGGATTTAGGAATGGCCAGCAGAAAAAAGTAACTCAACACTGTGATAAGCCACATTTCCATAGAGTTCACCCTGCATTCCTAATTTCCTTGTACAGCTGCACGGACACAAATTTGTAGCTAGCTAGTTAGCTAGTTCCATGCATGCATGTAGCTACAAGGAAATTAGGAATACAGGGTGAACTCCATTGAAATGTGGCTTATCATGGTGTTGAGTTGCTGTTGCTTGTTTCTATGTTTTTTTCTGCTGGCCATTCCTAAATCCCTTTTAATTCTAATGGAATTTTTATACACTAGTGTACTGTACATATGTATTTGTGTGTGTAGTGAGTAATGTGTTGTGTGCTCATATACGTAGGTGTTCTACGAATGTGAGTGTTGACTGCTGTGTGTGTGTGCTGCATGGGTCACATGACATGTGGCATGTGTGTATTACACATTGCACAGTATACAATGTGACCTTTCTATGGCCCAAGCCCACTCCAGCCATGTACTCACTCTGTATATTCTCTATGCACATGCATGTGTGTCTTCACTCATTCCTTCCTATCTCTCCACTGTGTCCCACCCACACAGGGAAGTGGACCAGCTTATGATCACAGACTCAACATTTGATCCACACAAGCTAACACAAGGCAATGTTTGACTGCAGCTGCAAACACACTTGGTGTCAAGTTGTCCCCGTCATATTTATACATGTTTGTATGCCATTGGTATAGTATTCTTGTACTATAGTGTAATGTACTGTACGGTGTACAAACACCAGTGCATGTTCCCTTTATACTGTGTGTGTGACGTGTGTGTAGTGGGTGTTCTTTGGTTTGTACCGTATTGTCCTTAATTTTGCGGCAGAATAAAACAGATCCAAGTCAGCACTTGTACTATAAAAACTTTTGGCCATGCAGCTTGCATAGTGAACAAAATCCTGGCAGTTGTATAACCCATAGCTAGCTATAGCTACTCTGTTTAGTAATAGCTGCACGTGTTTATGTGTGTGAGGCATGTGTGTGTGTTGGGTGCTAAGCAGATGTGTTGCGTCCTATGCAGGTGTGGTGTGGAGTGTGTGTGTGTGTGTGAGTGCCCCTTAGCTGAATAGCTACACCAGTGTGCACCCCGATGTATGCATATTTGATTTATGGCCTTCATGGCTATAGAACCACCTAGTCTCGTTCCCAGACCCTTCCGAAGCGCACGCGAGGGGAGGAAGGGTCTGGTGTGGTGAAAATAGGCAGGTTCTCGTGACCGCTGCCGGAATGTGGGCAGCGCCAATCAGATTGCTAGTAGTGGAATATTGCGCAATTTCTTACCTCGCGAACGAGTTATCATTGCGAGTACGTATGTAAGCAGATTCACAGTTGAAGTGAGCGCAGCCATCTCCAGAGCAGCTAAAGAGCTTGGATATAGACAGTTGAAGGACAAGCAGTACCAGGCAGTGTTGGAGTTCGCTTGCAGCAAAGACATCTTCGTAACTCTGCCAAAAGGCGGCGGAAAATCGCTCTGCTATGCCCCGCTGCCCGCCGTTTACAATGTTCTACGCCAGCGTGCCAGCCCTACCTCGATTGTCATCGTTGTGAGTCCTCTGCTCCGCACAAACTAGCAACTCGCGATCGAAACGTCAGAGAAGCCGTAACCAATCACATGCAGCATTATGTCATCATCCATAATTGCATTCCATTGTGCCCAAACTTCCTGCCCACTTTCACCAGACAATTCCTCCCCCACGGGAAGGGTCTGGGGACGAGACTAAGAACCACCAATATTATACTAATGCTGTTTGAAACACACAACCTCGATCACACTGAAGATTGCATGCCTCATACACCTAGGCCTGGTAGCTAGCATTATTGTAGCCAGCTATTACAAAATTGCAAGTAGCTCATAATTAGCTAGCTAGCTACCACCTGCACTAGTACTCTTCTGCAGTGCAACACAGCACATCCATACATATGTGTGTAGGATTTCTATCTTTGATCATGATGTTAACAGCTATATAGATTGCTTGAGAATGCTTTATATTATACATATACCTGAATATTAATTCTAACTATATTATCTGTTAAAATAAAAATTGATACTATACCGCTTGGCATGCTGCTGAAATGTTTCGCTTTCTTCTGTTGCCATAAAAGGTCAACAGGTGTACAAGCGGAAAACATGGCTGCCTTGAAAGTCGTTGTGCTGTTGGCCCTGATCGGCTCTTCCTCCCTCGCTCTGCCTTTCTCTAAGGATGTGTTGAGTCGCATGAAGAGGCAGGTCCCTCCTCCTCAGTGTCAGGCGGACTTCCTTAGTCTGACGAGCAACGCGTGCTTCTCTATGTACGGAGAAGGGAGGCAAATTATGAAAGCGAATGCCAAACAGTTCTGTGCCCAAGGGTGTGATGACACGCTAACTACTCTCTTCAAGAAGCTCATTGCCGATTGCGGATCATTTGCTAGTGTGAGTGCAGAAGTATCTCGTATTCGCACTTGTATTGTGGTGGCCTTCTTTAGTTGCTAATATAGTTTTTGAAAGTAGCGTCCCCACCAGGCCACATGGGCCTCTCATGTGTGAGTTACAGCTTTATGGTGTTGGTCGCAGTGCATGTGGACAGGTTCACAGCCATAAGCTACGTATGTACATATGTGTACGCAGATGCTTCTGTTGTGTAGCTGTGTGTGTATTTAATAGTAGCAAACTATCCACATTTTCAAGATGATGTGGAACAGTTTGCAAAATGGTTTCATGAGTGTCATTTAGCTCACGACTGACCTCTGAACTTTGGCTTCACTTTCAGCATGGTAGCGGTAATACCTGTAGGGTCTAGGTCTAGGTCCCCTTACAGTGGCCAGTGAGGCCAAAGTTCAGAGGTAAGTCGTGAGTTGAATGGCATTTGTGGCAACCAACTAGTGTACATGTAGACAGGTTGGTATGGCAACCAACTAGTGTACATGTAGACAGGTTGGTATGGCAACCAACTAGTGTACATGTAGACAGGTTGGTATGGCAACCAACTAGTGTACATGTAGACAGGTTGGTATGGCAACCAACTAGTGTACATGTAGACAGGTTGGTATGAGTAGCAACATGTTCAGGTATCTGTCTGCATAGCTGTTTGCCTGCCCAGTGGTGTAGCTGAATGTCATAAATAGGTACGTAAGTGTGTCTTCATGAACTCAGTGTTTCTGTATAACTGAAAGTACAGCACACGTGTTGTCACACAGTTAGGGATGCTTAAGTCTTTTATCCAACCCTGTCTGCCGAAAGGCAGCAAGTGAAATGGCAGCCAGCAGCCAGGGTTGTGTACTGGACTAAGGACTATTGTCATGATCAAAGAGGTTTGTCTTGCTGTTGTACATGCATTTGTCACTACATAGGTTTGCATGTGTGTGGCCCAGGCCAGCATTCTCCGGCTGGTGCCATCAACACTTATGCCATGTCTGCCCAGTGCCACATACGTCTCACATAGTTATTGCATCACTGTGCAAATGTGAATGAACTAGCTTTCTCATGAACATTTGGAAGTATGCATGCATCACCAGATAAGTGGTAGCCCCTTGATGTGCTCTTGCCTGCCTCTTGCAATTGACAAGCCATTGTGGTCACATCACTAGTGTGTAACTGTGTACCTACCATTGTACTTATATTATGAGAAAACATGACCTGGTACTTGACATAGAGCTAATATCTAATTCATAGTACAGCCATTGCATGGTTTCTTGTCCGGTTGACCAATGGGCTCTGCACTCAATCATGTTGGGTTTTGGTGGGAATTAGCTTTAGCCTATTATCTGTTCTTCTAAGTATGTACGTGTGTAGCAGATAAGATGTATGCAGCCCAACTGTGCCACATGGAGTGCTATGCCATTCACAAGGGTTATCAGTCAAACTTTTCTGTTATGTATATTTGTTCATCTCTAACTTTGCAGGGTGTAAATCAGGCCTCGCTGGCCATCTTAAAATCCGCTTGCCTCAAAGACGGTGTGATTCACAGTGATGGAAAGTCACACACTTGCGTGGAAGACTATGCTGACTTGCAGGGCTCATCCTCTCAATCGCAGGCTTTATCAGTCAGTTCTTGATATCATCTACTATTCCCAACATAACACACTTCTTTCACTCCACTCCACCCAAACATTGATCACTTTCCTAAGTTTTGTACTAGATGGTTGGCTTGCAGTTCTTCCTGCACTTGAGTGAGATATTGTTCTACAATACACTGTGACTCTGTTTTCTGTCTTTAGCTTCCTCTGCAGGATTGTCAGAGTTCCTTTGGTCGTACTCACCAGTGCTCTGATTCATGCAAACAGGTGTGTGCTATGCAGATTCTAGTAATCCCTAAATGTATTCATCAGCAAATAGATGGCTAAGCATGGAAGCAGTGTGTCTGTCACTCTTTGCTTGATAGGTGTTGTTGATGTCCCCATACTTAGCTTGTAATAGTTGTACATACTAGCTGAATGCCCGCCCTTCGGGTGGTTTCCCAGTCTACGGTTGATAATTTGAGAATTTAACCAATCAAAACCGTCCATTTAATTGGGAGCATTCTGTAAACCCGCTCCGTAAAGCTTCGTGCGCACAGAATTCACTTATGTTAATCCATTTCGTCTAAAGGAGTCCAGCGGTGAAGGCACTAACCACCTTAGGTCACCCCCCGTATTGCCGTGATATACTCTTTCATGTTTGGCAAAGATTGGTAGGAAATTGAAGGAGGAGTTTCTGGACAACGAAACACGGTCTTTTCTCTATCTATTAGATATGGCGGTGACCGTAAAAGTGGCAACAACTTGGACAGAACGACTTTAAATCAAATTTTGGCTCGGTTCAGGCTACTCTCCCTACGCCTCTTCGTAATCCAACCGCATTTTGTGACGTTCCATTCAGAATTGAAGGAGTATATCCCATACCTACCAAGGTAGAAATCAACAGGGAGTGAGACATGGCTCTGCTAGGAGTGAGACATGTAGTTGTGACATCATAATGTAAAAAATGGCAGTGACGGAGCAGGGCATCAGATACATACAAGATTAGCTAAAAACCTAACCATTTACTGCCAGCGCTGTTTGGCTCTATACGCTTTTCCAGACTGCCAACGACGATTGAATGTCTTGGTTTAAGCTTGTAAGTCATCATCCAAGTAAATGTGTTAAAAATACAGTAGTCTTGCTAGATACTTGTGCAACAATTTTTGTGAGGCGTTAGATTGAGAAGCCTGAGCGTGAGAGCTTGAGATTACCTCCTACAGCGTGAGACTCACGCCTAAGGTGTGAGACTTGGTAGGTGTGATATCCTGGACAACAAAATGTACATTACGTTTATTAAAATAAGAAGTATCATGTGTACTGCTTGGTTTTATAGCATGTTTGGTGGGTGTCTTTCTGATGACAGAAGCTAGAGTAACTATAGTTGAGCAAACTTATGAACACCAATATGAAGCCACTTCCTGCTGTGTGCAGTGTTTGTATGTTCCAGCTACCCAGTGAATGAACTGTGTGTGGTATATGATTTCATACATCATTTAACCACCTTGCACTAAGGAATGCATATCTTTACTCCACAGTTCGATATACTTAACTTTCTCTTTTCTGCAGGCCCTTGACCTGATCAAAAAGTCCTTTGGGTGCTGCTACTACAGCATTGCCCAGGCGGGATTGAACTTTACCAGGTGTGTGAAGCACACACGTGCGGGCACACACACGCACGCACACACCTACTCCTACTTTTTACACCTTCTTCATTATGGACGTTGGGCAAGATCTAACAGAATGTTGATGTTCTGGGTCTGATAGATGAGTGATCTCCATGCATCTCTGTCTTGTACCAATAGACTAGTTACGTTAAGCGTTAAAGATTGCAATACTTCATATTAGCATATGATGTCATCACTGGTGGCAGTTTTAGACATTGAAAATATTGACAAAATGGTGTTGTACTGGCAGCCTCAAATGCTTCGTGCCAAATGTTCCCATTTAGATGGCTAGGCTGAATGGTTCGCATGAATATGCACCTGACGGTTGAGGTTGATACAACTTATGGACACCAAAATCAAGACTCGTGAAGGAGGATTTGCCAATGAGAATATGGCGAACGAGACTTCTTGACAGGGTTTTTCAACACTCCTCAACACGGAATAGCTACTAGTTGAACTGGTTAGTCTCAGTCCAGGCGTCTTCATCTCAATACCCACTGTAGTGCTTTCGCCGAAATTGTGTCAAGACGTCTCGTTTGCAACATTCTTGTCGCTTATGAGGGCTAATCCCCCTTCATGAGTCTCGATCTCAGTGACCGTATGCCTTAGCAACTTCAGACAATGACTGACAGGTGCATATTCATGGGAACCATTCAGCCGATCCATGTAAATGGGAACATTCAGTATGAAGCCCTCAAGGCTGGTGGTACAACACCTTTTGCCTATCTTTACAATGTACTAAGTTGCCACCAGTGATGAGGTCATATGCAATTGTTGCCTTTGCCGCAACATTCATGAGTTATGCAGAACTGGTCTATTGTTACCAGTTTGGAATATCAGCTAGCTCTTTGATCAGCAACTCAACCCATCATAACTGTGTTCCACCTGGCATCCTTTCCTTCTGGCCTGGCTGTTTACAGAGATGGCTGCCTTAAACTGACCGTTTTAGATTGGTTACACTGTATACCTTACATACACTGACCACTCTCAGCTGGTGGCAGGAAGCAGGGAATAGATAGCCAGACTGAGGCTATGTATTACCCCTTTGTTCCAATGCCTATGGTTCAATAGTTATTCCAATTTGCCAATCTGTGGACCCACCCTCTGCTAAAAGTCACTTTACATGTCTTTTTTGTTCCTGTCTTTGCCACAGTCCTGATGTCTGGACCGTCTGCAAGATATCCTATCCTAAGGCGTGCTGAGCTGAACACTGTGTTTTATCCCACTAATGATGCTACACGGTAGTCTTGTGATGGACTATAGGCCATAGGCTTAGTGCACTAGGTACGCTAGGTAATTATTAGATAACGCTGTTGATACCTCTGCACACATGTAGAGACTGCAGTATCCTACTATAATTCACGGGATCAAGAATTTGGATGTATGTTTGTTCAGCCATAAAATCGGCGCCTTGCCGGGAATCGGCTCGAGACGCTCCGTGCCTGTTGATGAACTCGGGGGACATGTTCTTAGCGGGGTGCCGTTCGCCTAGCTGCCTTGCGGCCGAAAAGGGAGACGTCCTTCGTCAATTCTCCGCGGGCCGACACGCCATTTTTAACATTATCGACCGGCCCTTCCGCTACCGGTCATTGGCGTACTTGATACGAGCCATGCCAGTTAAGAGAGTGGGAGGACATGCGTTTAGAGGGGTGTCGTTCACCTAGCTGCCCTGCAGCCGAAGAAAGCGCTTCCTTTTTCCCGCGGGCCGAGACGCCATTTTTAATTATTGGTTTCTGGGACTTCCGGTTACGGAAAATCTTATTCGTTGTCGCCAAACGTTCGAATTAAACACTACCGTCGTTATAGCAGCTAGCCTCCGTTGCTACCTGTGCAGATAGTTCAAAACTGGCAAGGTACCGACTCACTGGCTTGCGATAAGCTGGAACCTGCCCGTAGGGCGGGCGTTCAGCTCGTACTGATAATACACCTGGACCCTATATGCTTTAACTTTCGCAGTTTTGTGGACCAGCAGCCATCTGCAAATGTTTCATCCTGCGGAAACTTACGCAAGGCTTTAGCCAGCCAGACCATAGATACTCGTCCAGACTGAGTTCCTGCAGCTGCAAAAGTAAATTTAAAAATGTGAACATCGCGAAAGCTCGCGAGCTGCAAAAGTTATATATAAGGTTACTGTAGTGCTGCTTGTTTCAAGTGTGTCCATTAAAACTGCTAGATGTTATATATCCACCTCAAACAGCAGTCACCTGTGTGGTCCAGATAATGTTCAGTCTACCAGCAAGCCGGTGTCATTTCTGCATGATCCATGTTGGCATCGGCACCTCCCATCACTGGTCAACCTGTGTAGATGGAGGATCCTGTGTGATGCTGCCTGCGCCCTGTGCCGCTCACGACCCTGCACAGTTAGACACATACATCCTCAGCGGCTGCCCCACAGCCCTTAGCCAAGAGTGCTATGGCAGTACGTACAGCATCTCGAATCCCACCTCCCCTGCAGATGGGAGCATGCTGTACACTGACCTCCCCAGGCTCATGATCAGCTATAGAGATTCAGACAACCCACATGCAACAGTCCCCATCTTCCTATATACTATAGACCAATCACAGCCAGACCCAATGTGGCCGTCATACCTATGTACAGGACAACCCTGTCACACTCCCAGAGCTCACAGTCTGAACAAACACCCCAAATGGCCTTGAAGACGCATGCAGGAGGAAACAACTGAACCCTAACTACATCACCCTACTCAATGACCTCGAGCAGCTAGGCCTTTCATCAGTCTTAGAAACAATCGAAGTCAGCACCCTTGGCCACTACAGCAATCAGGCAATAGGCTCTGTCTGCACACTCCTTTCCAACCTGAAGGAGAGTGCAACCCACCACCTCCTCCTCAACCTGAGCAAAATCTCAGTATTCTGCTCTGCCCACATATATATTCTATACAAGGCACAGAACCACATGGATTTCACCCCCACACATCAATCCGCCCTTTCACAACATGACTACAATCTCACGCAGCCAAGAACTCATGTACAAATAACTATTATTATATGCCATTGTATACATCCCTTGCCCCAGTTATCCATCCTCATACACATCCCACTTTATATAATTATATTGCTCTGCCTTGGCCTGACATCAAGCACAAACCTGCTGTACAGACCTTTGCACTATAGCTAGCTGCATTAGTTGCTAGCACATCGAACACGGGTCAAGGTGCAGATTCACGTAACGTTCAGTGGTCTAGCTTGCTGCGTATACACTTGTCTACAATACTTGCTTCACACAATAGCTAGTGCAGTTTCATGCAATGTGGCCATCCACCTGCACTTACTGCACCACGCAAGCTTTATTTGGTCCTGTTTGTGGACCTGGATTCCATTGATGCGAATGGTTTGCCGAGAAATTGCCATCTTTCGTGGCATTTCCTGGGGTCCGCCATTTTGTTTGTGTACTTTAACTATACATACCATAGACAAACGGACGGTGACGTAGCGGCTGCGGACGGCTGGCAGCAGTGTCTGTCTGTGAAGACCCTGAATCCTTTCCTATGGATTCGCTGGGTAGTTAATCCTTTCACTGAAACGATCCTTTCTTGTCTCCTAATCCTTTTCTTGTCTGTCTGTGCCAAATCTTCCTGTTACCTTCCTTGCTGCAGATATTTAGAAGCAGCGATCTCAGATGTAAGTGGCTCACCTTCACTCGGTTCAGAACTGGCCATGCATATAATCATAGCCCAGAACATTCCCAATGACAGCTCTAAACACCATTCACCAGTGTACATGTGTGTGGGTTCATTCATGTGTGATTGTGTGTGTGTGTGTGTGTGTGTGTGTGTGCGTGCGTGCGTGCGTGCGTGCGTGCGTGCGTGCGTGCGTGCGTGCGTGCGTGCGTGCGTGTGTGTGTGTGAAGAGGACTTGGGAGAGAGAATATGTATGCAGTGGCATGTGCTTGCAATACAACTGTCATGGGTCCACATTGTGCTGTTGTGCATGCCCATGTCATCCTATGGCTTGTGTGTATCTGTTCTCGGAGTGTGTGTGGAGGGAGGTGTATGCATGGGTGTATGTAAGCTTGGTGTAGGGAATATCACAAAGACTTGCTAGGGTACGTATGCACATGTGTACATGGCCACTTCTGAACAGAGGGGAGGTGAGAATTTCAATCGATCATCTCACAATTGCTTAAATGTTACAGATAGTTCTCACTGCACATGTATGTGTGTATGTGGCCATGTGAGAATCGACATACACATTGCGCCATCACACACAACCACTTCCACCATCGTGAGTGCATGATACACACAACTCCAAACAGTATGCATGGATACATACACTCATGTTGTATACGTTACACATTACTAGCAGTTCATCAGTCCAATGCGTGGGGTATGTGCACTATGTGCACTCTAGTTATATATAGCAGTTTACATAATGTCGTGAAATATAAGTTGGTTGCCGTAAAAGGTCAGAGGGTGTGTACCACTTGCGGAAAACATGGCTGCCCTGAAAGTCGTTGTGCTGTTGGCCGTGATCGGCTCTTCCTCCCTCGCTCTGCCTTTCTCTGAAGAGGCCTTGAGTCGCATGAAGAGGCAGGCTCCTTCTCCTCAGTGTCAGGCGGACTTCTTTGCCTTGTCAAGCGACGCGTGTTTCTCCCTGTTCGGAGAGGGGACGGATGTTACGGTGGAGAATGCTAAGCAGTTTTGCGAGGACGGATGCAGCGACAAACTGAAGAGTCTCTTCAACAAGCTGATTGCTGATTGCGGAAGTTTTGCTGGTGTGAGTGCTAACTTATTTGCGGGGTTAATTGCATTTGTTTGGGTTCTTACAAGTGCCCATCGCGCGTGTATGCATGCACTGTGAAAGTGGGTTATCTGAAGCCAGTGCTCGTATAGAGGTACGTGCGTATACCCAGGCCCACAGATACAGGAAGATAGCTGTACTGGATAGAGCCGGGTGATTTGAACTACATGTTTGTTCTAAGTCAGCTCGCAATGCCAATTCCATGCACAATCCTTGTCTTGATGACCCAGCTGGACAACCAAGTCTACATGGTACACGATGATCCAATTGATGTAAAAGGTTTGGCATGAGATAGTCTGTCCTGCTATCCCCAACTTCCTGCCCCCAACTGCGGGTGGGCAAGAAGGTTTGGTCTAGCAGAAAATGTAAATTCCACACCTTGCATCGACCAATCAGCTTGTGACTACCGATTTCACACGGTCAATTATTCAGGTAGGTGCTTATTCTTTCCAAACAGAGCAGGAGCAAGAGCTGCAAGTCGAGCACAAATACAATGTCCATTGGACATTTGACGTAGTCTGTGGAGCTCATTGACTTTGAGAACAGCCTAGGGTGGCAGTGTTATCATTAGAAACAAGTGTCTGAATGTTGTGCAGCACTCAGCCGTCAAAGAATGGCTCTGTGGATGAAAGGAGTACTTCTAAATGACACACCAATCAACATCCTTGTTCGCCCATGTCATTGATGCTATCTGTACTCCTGATTCCCTAGAATTCTCTAAATTCTTTGTCCACCATTGTTCCCAATAAGTGCCCTACGTAAGGTGTGGCATTTACGTACATTTCTGTTAGACTCAGCCTTCTTGCCCACGCACAATTGCGAGTAGAAGTTGGGGATAGCAGGCCAGACTAGGTGGGAGACTGACTAAAGCATTACAAAGATATCAATAGGTTTGCTGACTACTTTTTAGTTTAATTTTCATACTACACTGGACCTCTGTGAAGGGCACGACTATGATGGTATCCTACACCATCTGGGAGCGAGGCAATAGAGATCAACTGTTGAGCAGTTCTGAAACCTTTGAATACCAGGGCAATTTCTCAGTGAATCGCATAGGTGTCAGAACTATGTGGGGTTCCATGCCATCATTATGGCTAGGGCTAGCATCATGTACACATGTTATCATTAAAGTGCCACATGTAGTTTCCCACTGCTTGTGGTTACCACCATTTACATAATCATAGCACTGGTCATGTTTCACACACAAGCCCCAAAGGGGGAGGGTGGGTTGAGGTACACCTGACACATACCTGAAATATTGCACAAAGGCAAAGCTTTTGCTTCTTTTTCCACTGTCTGGAGTTCGGCCATGTTAGAAGTCACTCTTTACATGGGTTCCTAGCAGTCTTGAGCATTTCAAACTCTTAGCCAATCAATAATCACAATTGGCACATTTCTATGTGACTGCATAAACCTCTGAGTATAAAAGTGTCATTTCTTATTGGGGCAAACCTGATCGAGCCCCACTCTAGCGTGTAGTCTATTTTCGGAATCTATGGGCTACCCAGCTATGAGTTTATATATGTATGTATCTAACTGTGTATTGGTGGGTGCACATGTGATCCATGGTGCGAGGCCTAGGGTACAGGTGCGTCCATGGCAAAGGTGGGTAAGCCCAACAGTGATGACAGCACTGGAGTGACACCTATTGTAGGGGTGTCAGCTATGCGGGGGAGGGGGTGAGGCATGGAGTACTATGCAATGCAGCTGAGTCATTGGGTTGCATTCATGCCATTACCATTGTGTACATGTGTGTGTTGCACATGCCATTGTGTGTGTGTGGAGGGGGTCCCAGTTGTGCTTGAGTTGCACTTACCATCTGAAGCCCTGCTTTCATGCAGCTGGCCCTTTGTGTATGTGCCCTGTCCATTCTCTGCCTGCCGTAGCCCTCATGCATCTTGCCTGTCCTGTATTTGTGTATCGGGGACCCATGAGCAAGTGGCCCAGGTGCTCAGCAGGAATGATGGAGCACTAAGGCTACAAGTCTGGCTGGGTAGGGGAGTCACTATACCCTGCTTGGCCATAGCAGCTAATAGAGGCCTTCATAGACCTAATACTTACACACCAGTGTTACAGGCTACTGCGGCCCGTGGGCTTACTATACATGTGTACACAAACTTACCTATTTGATTGCATAATTCACATGCTATCTTTGGCAACCAGAAATCATCAACCATCCCTCAATTAACCATATTCCTGGACTACTAAAGTGGCACTATTTCATCACTTAAGAATGGCTATTAAACAGCATACATAGCATCTTGTATTCAGTAGCAGTTCTGCATGTAGCAAGTTTTCAAGGGGGAAAGGACAAATCTGAGATTCCAAGCACTAGGGGCACATGTGGAAGCTATTTGTCTAAAAAGGGGATGAATGAATGCCCCCCCCCCCCCCCCCCACTGCTCCCTTAACATTGTCATCTATTTCTCCTGTGCAGGGCATAGACGATTCCAGACTTTCCCTCCTGGCACGTGTTTGCCTCAAAGATGGTTTGATTCACAGTGATGGGCAGTCACACACTTGCCTGGAAGACATTGCCAGCCTTTCCAGTATTGAGCCACCACAGTTTGCCTCGGTCAGTTGTGTAATGTTCATCTACCTTGTGACCATTAGTCTGGCCAGCTAGACCCACCTTCTCATTGTTGTGAATGGGTGGAGAAATATTAGGTCTAGCAACTATTTTCACTTTCACAACTTGAGTATATGCTACTACTCTATATATGGGGGCTTTTCCTACTAGGCACTGTGAAATGCAATATGCATCAATGAGTGAGAGACCCTCCCCTTGTCTGGCCCGCTAGACCGTCCTGTAAGCGCCCGGTAGGCGCAGAAGGGACGGTCTAGCGGGCCAGACTAACCCTCCCCTAGCTACTGAAGCTGCCTTGCTGTGAATACAACATACTATTAGAATATAATGGCTTGAATAAGCTAAGCACCAGAGTGTTGGTTCTCCTGTATAGCTGAGTGCACGAGGTTGTAACTGTTTTATGAGTGACTATGATGGTGCTGTCTCATCCCCATTGTGTACAGGATTGTGGGAGAACTTTTCCTCAAGACCATACATGCACCAGTGCATGCAAGGAGGTGTGTGCTGTGGTGTATAGCAACTACAAAGGGGGGGGGGGGGGGTGAATTCCCCTCCCGACCCCTGTCATTCTGTTCTCTTAAGCAGTTGACACTCATTCCCTTAGCTAAATACACACCACATGCTATCACATGTGTAGCTGAAATGATGAAAGTGACTTGTTCAATTGTCAGAGCAATAATTGTAGCATGTTTGATGTCCTGATGACAGAAGATTAAAATGTGGAATATTAGCACAAGTGAACACAAAATTAGTGAAAAATGGCTCTGAATGGTTAACTGTTAGTGACATCATCCAGTGTTTCTGTGCTAACACTCCTCTCCAGTAGAAACCACTTTGGTGTACAGTCTGTGTGGATCCCAACGCTGCCATAGCATAAGGCTAGCCAGTGTGCTGCAAAGTATTGTGATAATTGTATTCATTGCCATCATTGCATTTAAGTGTGTATGTCGTACATGAGCTTATATTTGTTATGCAATCTGAGTGGACTTTCACGAAAGTCATATTCTGCACATTATAACAGTCTACCAGTCCCTTCTCTCTTGTGCGGTTCGCAATTAAGTTGAAAAGGCTAGAGATGCTCCAGTTGATGAAGATTGGCAGATGACAAGACTGTGTGCTTTGTTCTTTTATTCCAGAGAACAGCTGTGGACCATATACATAGGCACTAGATATCTCAATCCACTGTTTAGGGAAAGTGACTCTCCACCTCTTCCCTCCTTTCATGCAGACTGTTGACTATATCACTAAGAATTTTGGGTGCTGCTACAACGAGGTAGCCAAAGTGTCTGGGAACCTGACCAGGTGAGTAGCATGCACAGACAAATGGTAGGCACCTGGAAACGCCATTCCTTTACAGGCTAAGGCAGTGAGCACACAGTGAAAGTACTGCCAGTGGCAACCTGTACATAATGTACATGTTATGGTATGTGACCAATGCTAGGTGCCTCCATATACATACATATATAGCATGTTGGAGCTAAGTCAGTCCATTGCACACCTTACACTCTTGCTCCTGTCTTTGCCACAGCTCTGATGTCTGGACCACCTGCGGTGTGCCTTATCCTAAGGAGTGCTGAACACTGTTTACCACACTGTGCTTCTAGTGTAGTATAGTGTAGTGTAGTGCAGTGTGATGACTAGGCTTAACACACTGATACTGTGTAGTGTAGTTGTATATATCGCTGATGATACCTCTGCATATATACATGCAGAGAGACTGTAGTAGCTGCTAGTTTGACAGTGTGTACTATCCATACTGGAGTAATTTTATTGGATAGCCATAATTATAAGCTGCATTCATGCATGTACCTGTGGTCTCATGAGATGTGTGGTGTTGCTGTACATGTGTATATATACGTACATAACTCTTGTGTTTAGACCATGTATATGCTGTAATGTTTGTGTGCATATGTACATGCATGTACATGTGTGTCTGAGATTCCCTATACATAATTATGCATCAAAACTACATCGATATCAGGCACAGAACTGTGGAGTATAGGCCTTTATAATGCATGCTAATATAATGTATGTTTGGGTGTACATACGTTAGCACATTAAGGCGTATACTCCACAGTTGTGTGTCTGATGTAGTTTGTAATTGCAAGACACGTAGAGCCTCACACTAACAATTCTGGTTTAGCTTGTAGTATATGCACCTGTCTTTACAATATGCTGTAGCTAACCAACTGATTATTTCAGCTAGTTCCACATGCAAGCAAGTCATGATTCACATGTACACTTGCAAACTAAACCTGCTTCATCTGTATTGCAATTGCGCTTCAGACTGCTGTGTGTCTGCCTATGCTTCGGAGCTAGTGCATGGATTGAGTGCAGTCGGATCTACATTGGGGTGGGATGCAGTGGCGGAAGGCCTTGTCCCGGGCCTTGCATGTGCACAGGCTGGGACTGGATGGGGGAGGATCCTATAATTGCATTTGAAAAAATGTTTGGAATCTAAACTATAGCTGTTACCCACAAAGGTCATCATGCTTACAAGCATCTGAAAATATGGCTGCCCTGAAAGTCGTTGTGCTGTTGGCCGTGATCGGCTCTTCCTCCCTCGCTCTGCCTTTCTCTGAAGAGGCCTTGAGTCGCATGAAGAGGCAGGCTCCTTCTCCTCAATGCCAGGCGGACTTCTTTGCCTTGTCGAGCGACGCGTGTTTCTCCCTGTTCGGAGAGGGGACGGATGTTACGATGGAGAATGCTCAGCAGTTTTGCAACGGCGGATGTGGCGACAAACTGAAGAGTCTCTTCAACAAGCTGATTGCTGATTGCGGAAGTTTTGCTGGTGTGAGTGCTATTCGCAGGGGGTTAACTGCTTATGATAAAGCCGTACAAGTTTGTATGGCCGATTTGTAACGTGAAGCCATCTAGGACCTGTATGCACTTCTACTCTCAAACTATGTCACTGTACAGTATATACCTGTTCGCATAATAGTATTGAAATGAAAGCCAATGTGCTGTGTATATATACCCCTACGGCGGGCGGTGGAACAGGGAACTGGGGCTTATAGCCGTCTCAGCATAGTGCCTATTGGCCCAAACCAAGAGCACTCAGGCTTGTCCTAACCCAGTTCTGTTTTGCTGCCACTGCTACAGCTGATCACATGTACAGGCAGAGAGCTGCACTGGATACAGCTAGGCGATTTGAAATAACTCCTTTAAACAGTTCACATTATACAGGGAGAGTCAAATTCCTCTCCTGATGACCTAACTGGCACAACCATGCTCAGCATGGTGCATATGTGATTATCTCTTGAAATCTATGTAGCTAGAGAGGATTACAGGGATATTTAGTAGGTTTACAGACTAATTCAGGTTATATTTACGTAGCTACTTTGTACGTTAAACTTTGAACTCCACAAATGACTCAGCTTTGATGACATGTACCCTGAGATGGACTACATCATCTGGGAGGCTTATAAAGAGAACAGTTATTATTGAAATTGTTGTGCAGTTTTAGTTTGAACACCATCACAGTTTTACACTGAAAGGAAGTTTGACATAACTGTTTGGGGGCCATGTCGCGTTATGGCTAGGACTAGCATCATGGACCTGCTAGGGTTTTCATTAGAGTAAGTTCCACATGCAGTTTACCTTACTACCACTGCTTGTGGTTACCATCATTTACACAATATTGTAGCGTTGGTCACGTTTCACACACAAACCCAGTGGAGGGCCAGGGTAGAGGTGAACCTGACACAGCTTGTATGATATTCTGAAATTTAGACCACACATTTGGGAGGCTTGTGAAAGAGATCATCTACAGTAATGCCTTAGCGTGGCCTACGTGTTGACATATCACACAAAGGCAGCTATTGCTCGCTTTGAGCTGTCTGAAATTTGGCCATGTTGCAGGCATTAGGTATAAGAAGTTGCTCTTTGCATGGGTTCCTGGCCATGCTTGTTTCCATTATCTGATCGAAATCATTGCCAGGGTCTCAGCAAAGGGGGGGGGAGATTCAAACTACTTTTATGTCAATCTGTCTCCATCTGTGCAGGGCATAGACACTTCCAAACTCACCCTCTTGACACGTGTTTGCCTCAAAGATGGTTTGATTCACAGTGATGGAAAGTCACACACTTGCCTGGAAGACATTGCCAGCATTCCAGAAACAGAACCGCAGTTTGCCGTGGTCAGTTCTGTTATAATTATATACCTGTTGGCAATACTCCACTAGACTAAGTCAGCTTCTCTCACAATCCACACTGTGAAGTGTGGTACGCACAAGGGAGTGTGATTCCCACCCTAAGGTATTTGAGCTGCCTGCCGGCACATCACGTGAGGCAACATGCAATGTACTGTTGAGAGTGATGGCTTGAGATATACTCAGCATGTGCCAGGGAGTGTGCCTAAGTTTCTTATAAACATCATTCTTGTTGTTCATTCTGTAGCGTTGGTTGAGTGCATGCCATTGTAACTGTTTTATGAGTGGCTATGATGGTGCTGTCTCATCCCCATTGTGTACAGGATTGCACAAGAACTTTTCCTCAAGACCATACATGCACCAGTGCATGCAAGGAGGTGTGTGCTGTGGTGTATAGCAAGCATAGCTTTGTACTAGGTAATGGATATCTCAATTCACTTGAATGTGTCTCCCCTCTCCCCCTTGACTCCCCCTTCCCCCTTGACTCCCTTGTCCCCCTTGACTCCCCTCCCCACCCTTGACTCCCCTCTCCCCTTCGACTCCCCCTCCCCCCTTGACTCCCCTCCCCACACTTGACTCCCCTCTCCCCTTCGACTCCCCCTCCCCCCTTGACTCCCCTCCCCACACTTGACTCCCCTCCCCCCTTCGACTGCCCCTCCCCACACTTGACTCCCCCTTCTCTCCCCCCTTCAACTCCCCCTCCCCCCTTGACTCCCCTCCCCACCCTTGACTCCCCTCCCCCCTTCAACTCCCCCTCCCCCCTTGACTCCCCCTCCCCCCTCCTTACATGCAGACTGTTGACTTCATCTCTAAGAACTTTGGTTGCTGCTACAACGAGATAGTCATGGCGGCAGGGAACGTCACCGAGTGAGTAAAGTGCTTCATTATTATTTGTGTTGCCTTGTTTGCACTACGATGGCATGCTATGGCACAGTATGGTTCAATTTGGTACGATACAATGATTCAAACCATTTTCACATACGTAGCAACAAATGATTGGGACAGCAGTACTGTCGGGCAATCTGAATGGAAAGCTGTGTTTGACCAGCTCGCTTTTACTGTTATGCTGCGGCTTATTTGTCGTCATTGTCTGTCGTCTGGCTTAGTCAGAGACCTGGAGATGTCTACAGGTAGCCCACCAAAGTTGGTTGACAAGAGGACCCTCATAGCACAACCAGCAGCATACAACACTGCACTGTACCATTACATTACGGCCGCAGAAGCAATGACAGTTTACATGCACCATTTGTTAGTACAGACCTCTACCGAACTGGACTGCTGTGAAATATCGTGCTAGTGTAACAGCTAGGGTTTTACAGTAGGCACCCAACTTCACTGCTGTGCTGAAGGATTGGAAGGAATTGTAGGGAATGTTTTACCTATGCAAGACTGACAACACACTTCTCTTGTGGACTCCTAGTTTAGCATGCTAGACCCACTCCGCCCTCAGGCGCTAGTTTTCCAGGGTAAGCACCCTGGAGGCAGAGTGGGTCTAGCACGCTAGACTAGAGGACTCCCTGGTATGGATCACTGTACCCTAGTAATGAGAAGTCTCAATACTTGAAGTTGAAGTGGTACTGGTCATCGAAACACAGCGATCACAATGAATCCGACAGCGCCATGCAATACAGCGGTGCAGTGCCTCTCACATGATGTACACCATTAGTGTAAAACTGACTGGTCCAAACCAGTTTGCCTATCAGGCAGTACCAATTGGCAGCATGCATATGCACAGAAAGGGTTAGACTTGATAAGTCAGTCCATTACACACCTGTCTCTTGCTCCTGTCTTTGCCACAGCCCTGGTGTTTGGGCTGCCTGCGGTGTGCCCTATCCTAAGGAGTGTTGAGCTGAACACTGTTTTACCACACTGTGCTTCTAGTGTAGTGTAGTGCAGTGTGATGACTAATACTGTGAGGTGTACTTGATACCTCTGCACATATACGTATGCATACATGTAGAGAATGTACTGTATCCGATTCTATATGCAGAAATATTATAGAGGCCACTGAGTGCGCATGTGTTGATTTGTACTTAGCTATTATAACTATGCATGTGCATGTACTGCACATATGCGACAAATGCATCTCCCTCTCTCTCTCTCTCTCTCTCTCTCTCTGTGTGTGTGTGTGTGTGTGTGTGTGTGTGTGTGTGTGTTTGGCTGTCATGAAAGTATAACCCCTCTGATATGGAGTGAACTTCAATGTCTTTAAATTCTGGTCTTTTTAATCAACAAAATTTAATAATTTAAATGACAGAAATGAAGGCAGCTTGGTACATACTGAGCCATGTAAGTAACAGTACTAGTGTATTGCTGTACAGTCCTTGTCCACCAACACATGGAACACATGACTGATAGTTCACTGGTGAGGCTGATGAAGCTCATCCTCCGAAGCCTCACCCTCCTCTAGTCCCTCAGCCAACACCACGTCAGTAAAACCATCAAAAAGTGCATACGGTTTGGGGAACCTAACTTTGAGGAAAACAGAAAGCAAGTTGGAGCACTGCTCTGCCCCAGAACGGGTCCAATCTGCCGGTAGCCATGGCCACTCTGTTGCTGGTGGGTACTCAATGGACAGCAATGCCCTCGCTTTCACAAAGCTGGTTGCATAGGGGTCGCTCTGCACAGTGGTGTCTCTGGCAGTCCAGTTTCCAAGGGGGGTAAAGTTGGCCAAAACAAGAGCAAAGCAGAGAACAATGACAGAGAGGCAGGTCCCCACGTTCACTGACTGCTGCAGCTTGGTGGCTCCCTGGGTACACTTTGCCACCAGAGACTGCACTGCTTGCAGCTGGGCCGCAAGAGATCTAGGCAAGGAGTGGAACAACATGGTGAAAGATACAATTTGCATTATGCATCTCTGGGCGTCTATCTAGGAATGTGCCCAAGAAAAATGGCTACTCTCATCTTAATGTATTAGTGCACTTCGACAAAAGTAGCCAAACAGCAGTGGCAAAGAACATTTTAAGGACATGGATAGGCTTCATTCAATGTACGGAAGACAACAGCACAGCCAAAGCTAGTCTAGCACGCTAGACCCACTCCGCCTCTGGGGTGCTTGCGCCTGGGGCAGAGTGGGGCTAGCGTGCTAGACTAAGCCAAAGTCAGCCTGGAGTGTACACAAGAGTAAAGCGCAATTGACTGCTGTTACCCCATTTAGTTCTCTTCATATTATTCTCCTCCTTCTCCTTCCCACCAAATTTTTCAGGAGCTAATGAAGTGTCTTGCATTCTCACACCAGTCCAGTACAGAGGTCAGCTCAGAACACACAGAGGGGTACAGAGGTTACATGAAACTGGAACTCTTTAAAACTAATAGACAAGAGCTCCTTGACAGCGTAGCTGCCTGTCCACTCACTTGTTCTCTTGTGCCAGTGTGTCCAGCTGGCGTTGAAGCACCAAGTTCCTTGCATTACTCCTCCTCACTTCCTCCTCCAACTGACGGACAAACTCCTTTCTCTTACGACGGTTATCCTTGGCTGCAGTCTGCAAAGAAAGACAACAACACACTACAACCAGTAGTGAAGATAGGTGAACCCCAAGTGGCAAATTAGAGAATGTTTTCAGGGCCAAGCAATACACTCTGGCCACTATGCATACAACCCAAACACAACTTCAGTGTTTGTAAATGCATAAAACTGACCATGAGCTTCACACACATCAAACTGCATAATAATGTACCACAGCTCAAGCAGCAACCAGTATCAGGCCACAGTCACCACATAAAAGTCCTTAGAAAACGGAATACATCCAGGTACATTCTAGGCCCCTCATGTGCACAGAGCACAGCAGTGCCTTAAGGCTAGTGGGACACCAGTTCCTTCCCTGCACTGTCTCACTGACAGTTAACACTGGGCCAGGTTGTAGGCACAGCAATCACAGTGTACATTTACACCTCTTAAGTCATCTCACCAGTGCATAATAAATAGGCTGCACAACCAAACTCCCATTAAAGGTCTCCCTTCCCCACCCTCCCTAGCGTGCAAGTGCACCTTAGCCTTAAGCCTTCTCCTGACTGACTGCAAAGCCTTCCTCTCCACTGAGGTGAGAGGCAGGCAAGTGGGGATGGGCAGACCTTGCGAGCGAAGCACCTCCTTCTCTTCCTCTGTCAAATGCAAATCATCACATGCCAGTTCCTTGAGGGAAAAGATACACAAAAATTACTAGAGATTTACTAGAGATAGATACAATAAAATTAGCCCCGGGGTCCCCATCTGACAAGCTAGCAGAGAATAACACTTCAGACCATGTTTACGTGAATGGTACAATACAGTTGGTAGGCATGCAAACACAATACATTTAAAACATGCATACACGGCATGTACACATTGCAGTGTACACATCATTCACCCACACCAAAGGCATCTTCTGCAGTGCTTGTATGTAGATAGTGCAAGCAGAGAGCATGCAGTGAAGGATATCCCCACACAAGGACTGACGGACATCCTACACTCACATGTGTGTACATACGTACCTTTCTTGCATCCAGGCACACTGTGGGGCTGTTGGTCACTTCTGCTGCAGTAGCCACACTGTTCCCACTAGCAGAACTGAGAGGAGATCCTGACTCCGACATGCTGTTATAGCCTGTGTACATGGGTAGACGGGACAACAGGGTAAGAACTGGAACAGGTCAAGCGTACAACACTCTTCAAAATACATATGTACAGGTCAGAGCAACAGAGACAGGCTAGACCTGCAGTTTCATGTGAAAAACAAGGAGAACTGACCCCTTGTTTTGACACTTTAGCTGCCCAACCATGAATTGCAATCTCATATCAGTGTGTGATTTTAGGAGTAATGCATCTATAATGATATTCATACTTGCTTATCACACACAATATTGTAAGTGCCACCAATGCTAATCACATCAAATGCAACAATCACTGCTGGAAAATGCTGTGTCACTCCCTGGACAAACATAATGTGGCAATGGTGACCAAGGTGATGGTAGTCTTCATGAGTGCCAGCCCCTATTTCCCCTATTGCGCAATCGTGGAGAAATTCCTTCCCCCACAGGAACATCTGGCACGCGAGACTAGGTGATGGTTAGTGTAACAGAGAGTACAAAAAGATCAGAAGGACACACAATTACAGCAACTAGGATTCTACCTGACAGCCTGGAGAGTTTCAAGACCAGAAAGCATCCCAGATGACGATATCTAACATTCACACCAGCCTTTGTTATTTGTATTACATTTTTACTGTACTATAATGTAGACGGTGTCAGTGTTTAGAGCCTTTTGATGGAAACTAGTGAGCCACAGTAGAATGGAGATGGTTTCGATTTGCACAGCAAATAATTGACAACTCTGCTCAATCATGTGCCATTACTCGGTACAACAACATGGTAGGATGGCTACGGAGCAGCAGTGGCAGCTCCCTGAAACCATCAACAGACCAAGTGCAGCATCTACAGTATCCCACTGGCTGTGTTCAACCCAAAATGCATTGCAGTCATCTTCACTCAGCACACGGTCCACAGTCAATACTGGCGTACATACGCAGGTACAAGCTAAAGATTTCAAGCCCATGCTCTTACCATGTCATGATTTCTGTTCTAGTAATTGTACCTACAGCTAACCCTGAAAGCATAACTACCATAGCCAAAAGCACACACTCATATTGTGAAGCTCACTCTAAGTTAAGTCAACAGTCAGTGAGATGGCACCGTCACCAAGCTTGGCTTACCTACGTCCTCATGGGCCAACACCAGTGGCAGTTCGCCTTGGCTGACCATGGTAAGTTGAGTCTGGACGCCTTCACTACTGACTCCCAAGCTGCAATCCTTTGAGCGCACGCACGGCGTCTCTTTCACTGAAGACTTTCCGTCTCTCACGACAAGCACCTTGGACACGACGGTGGGTCTCTGGACGTACGTGTGGTCATGTACCAGGCTAGGGATGTGTGCTCGCTGGGGGCTCTCGGTACTTCCACGGTCGTGAGCTGTGTCGGTTGGCGGCTCCAAAGGTGTAGGCAGATCAGGTGGTGGGATATCAACAAGTGGTATGTTGGAGAGTTCATCGAGAAGTTGATCGTCACCCCATGACATCTGAGACTCCAAAAGATGATCCCAGTCTTCTGTGGTTTCTGTTGGGCTTTCAGGGCGCAAGAAATTGGAAAAGGACGGAAAACAGTCGAAGAACTCGTCGTCCGCCATGGTAGGTACGGTGGGCAATAATTGGAGTAGTGAACGTTGCGATAATGTCCGTTTGTCGCCGTTGTAGTTAATGATATTCACGAACACTGCAATTTGGCTCATGATTTATCAGCGCGAATCCTTTCGCGGACTCTGTTCTCCTGTTGTCGGTGAAGTCGGCTCTGTGTGACGCCCTGGTAAGTGTATTGTCATTTTGCAGCTTGGTGTACGCGTTGCTCTCCTGGTGGCCGTTCAGCTGTATTAAATCGTCGAACTGTTGCAACAGTTGGTAGCGTGCGTAGCTAGTTCCAGTTGGCTCGCGTTGCTAGTCTTCGCTATTGTCGCTGTCTGCCGTAAGTGTGCTATTCAGCCTCAGCTAATTGGTTGAATCAATAAACAGCGAGTACTTGGATGCTGGGAGTCTTTTGTACTGTGATGTTCGAATCAGCGCTACTGACGCGAGCGCTGGTAGCGTACTTACGTACTTTCCTCGTACAGTCGCGTGTTGAGCAGAGCCACATAGTTAGTCGCCAAAGAAATGCAGTACTTGTATTCCTTGTCCTCTTCTTTTAAATTTTGCTACGTTGCTGCTGCGAAGACTTATTGATATTATGGTTTATGGAATGCATGCTTGCATCTTACCATAATACTGTATATATTCACTCATTGCACTGAGCGTACATGTTCCAATGATGGATGGCATTATGGTGTGTCATTTTGGATGACAGGCAATGATTGTTGATGTGCATTGCTCTGTGGTAATGTGTTTATCACAGCAGGTGTTAACAGTAAAATAGGTGTTAAATAATTATAGGTGATAGTTTCTGCAGCCACAACAATTTCAGGTGAGGATGAAGGAGACTTTTGGTTATGACGTCATTGAACTGTCCCTGAGGACACCATTGTGTTCTATGTGAATTCTGGTCTGCATTCATGTGGACACCTCCTTTATAAAGATGCGCAGAACAGTATAATTTGGGAGTAAAATCTGGCATGGTCCGTACAAAATTATATACACTTCAATTAGTGTTAGCTGTAGGAGGGGGCACAGAAACGCTTTAATTAGGAGGGACATGAAGGGAGTGTAGTGCAAGCAGTACAGCTAATATGACTGCATTCAAAAGATGCTGCATGTGTGTGCAATGTACTATGTTGTGTGTGATGAGTGGATGTGTGCATGTATGTGCATTATTCCTTGCCCTTCAGGTGATAATGGAGATATATTATTCTTCTTTGCCGGCCACTTTGAAGACGGTTATGGCGAAGAATAAAGAGAAGATGGACCATAATGTAAGTGGATGTTTTGTACACTATATGCATGTATATTTGCAGTATGCATATGTGTATAGCAATATTCAGGTTGGCTACACATTTCTTCAGTCATGGTGTGCATATAATATTATACATAGCAATGTGTTACTGTATTGTGGATTGGTGTAGACCGTACAACACATTTCAGGAGTCAGGATTATAGCTATATACCAGAATTATAAGTTGATGAACAGTATGCAGTCTTAGTACATATGTGACCGTTGCATCAACAGAAGTATTAGTGGTGCTGCTGGTTCCTTGTTCACGCATGTAACTAGTGTTTGTCTACAATCATGTTACATCAAATTGTTTTGAGGCTATTTGTTGTACATGTCCATGGTCTCTCTACATAACCTTGCAGGGTCATGAACACCTTGAGCACGAGCAGTATGAAGTGGATGATCGTGAACCACTAGGAGAACCGGTTAGAAACTGCATTACAAACATTTGTCTCATGCATACATGTTCTTGGTATGCCTATGCATGCAGACAGCACTTCTCTCCATTAGTAGTTCAAGCTTCAAGCCTGCTTGCAATTTGTTGACACTTGTGTGACGTGCAAATGTGGATCTTATCACTGTTGGTCCTGTTGATCGTATACAACATTGCGACTTTGCTGGTGGGGATTAAATATATCCTGTGCAAAGGTCACGTCAATGCATTAGGGCGTTATGAGGCTGTCTTTAGTAGTAGTGTGCATGACAGAAAACACCAAGCCTGTTGCTTGATATGTTTTCATTAATTCCTCCGTTTATGTATATTGATTTCGATCAAAAATGGACATGAATTCAGCTTCAGAGGCGGTGTACGTATGTTGTACGTATACATATTTTGTATCTTTGAATACACCTTGTATCTGCATTAAAGTAGATATCTAGCTGCAAGGGATTAGCTCAAAGGAAAGTCATTGTGCAGCCACTTCTAACTCTGTTTTCTGCTGCTGGTTCAATGTGCACTTACATTGGACATAAACAAGAATGTTTACAATGTTAACATGCCATGATTAGTGACATCTTGCCAGAATATATACATATGTAATGCATAATCTGTACGTATGTTCTATTGTTGTGTGTGCAGTTGCACGAACAAACGACATTGTAATGCTCTGTTTAGCTGCAGCTTGAGCCAATGGACCCGGTGAAGTCACTGATACAGGCGGATATTCACTGCCACCATGGACCCTCAAGGAGGACTTATGTACGTATTGATTGTGTGTGTGTGTGTGTGTGTGTGTGTGTGTGTGTGTGTGTGTGCGTGCGTGTGTGTGTGTTAGTGTGTTTGCAGGTTTGTGTGTGCACACAGGTTGAACAAAATGACTATATGGTCAATGTTTCAGAATATCATCACTTTAATTTCTTACATTCACGATGACAGAGGTCCATAGCTGTGCGTGTTGTTCACTTGATGCTGTGCAGGGCAGGCGCAAGTCAGGCATGGGCAACTGTCCAATTTGTGAGGAGGAAAAGAGGAAGCGATTGGAGTGCAGTGATGGGAAGGAGATAGTATATTACTATGGCAATGCCTCAGAAACGGAGACAAAGACTGACCAAGAGTTTGATCATGATTGTATGTGGGATGTGAAGGAAGAGGATTCTCCTGTTCAGCCGCACATAGCAGCAAACGGATCACCACCTCTGGTGGCCAGAGCCTCCACAGTCATCTACTACAGTCAGACCTCTTTAGAGTAGGAACTGCACACATTTCACTGTGTGCTGCGGTGTTTCCACTTTGCAGTGTTTCCACTTTGCCATGCCCCAATTAAAATCAGGGTTATTTTATACTATGTACCGCATGACTGTCATTTTGTTACACCAGTCATGTCTGTTTCAATTAGCATCCAGCAGTAATATGATGAGGCTTCAGGGAATGCAGTAAATTAACTCTTACAAATAGAGAATGTGTGTGCATGATGTAAAGTTACTTCAGGAAATAGCATGGCATGTGGCCACATGCGTGACATTAGATTAATTGCATGATGTGTGTGAGTTGCAGGCATGGCCAGTAGTGCATGATTTTGTACCAGCTATTCTGCATCTGGTGTGTAGTGAGTTATATGCCCTCCATGAGTTCTAGTCTAGCGAACCAGCCTTTCCCTTGATTGTGGAAGTATAGTCTGGCACCAAAGCAAGACTTAGCCTTTTTCATCAGGATTAGCCATTTTACTAAGTGACAATCAAAATTGATCGCGAATAGGTAAATACTTGGTAATGTTCACCTGATGCAAATGGGCAAATGGTTGTAATTATAAGTGGTATTATTTTCACCAGCTGGTAGTTATTCATTAACACAACCAATTACGTAAGTCTTTTGTCCTTTTATGGAGGTAAAAATGTCTGGTTTAGCTATGTGCTTTAATTTTCACGGGGTGTATATTCTCGGATTTGACATTTTCGCAGATTACGCATTGTTAACAGTGTCTAAATATTTGCGGATATGCAGATTGTAATAGTTTAGTGCAGTCATGCTCCGGTCTTCTTCAGGGCGAAGATCTTCGCCCTGAAGAAGACCGGAGCATGACCTGACCTGACCTGGTATTAGAGAACCAACCCCTTTCTGATGCCTGAGCCAGCTGAGAAGCCCTCACTTCAAGATCAAAGCAACCAAGGACAAAGGAAGTATAGTGCAGTAAAACAACTGTGACTAGGAAAGCCAATTGTCACCCTGAAAACTGTGGTGGTGCCTTAATTGCTGTGAATATTTAATCATGTGAGATGCTTGGAGGTGGGAATGAAGTGCATGAATGTGGTAGGCAAACAAACTAGCTGATACATACTTTGGATACATCAGATATGATATGGGCTGAGCCTATATGGACAGCTATAAATAGTTATCACTATTCACATGTACAACTCTGTATGAGACTGAATGCTTCACCCCATGCACCCTACATGCAACACACACCTAGGCTAATGATAGAGTATGAGAGACTGAGCCTGACTTTGGATAGCTATCTGTTCAATTCATGCTGTCAAATGTTCACATTGCCATGCATAATAAAAGTGTGTTCAATTATGTGTTGGAAAACAGAGCAAGGCATGCTTTACAAATTGACTGTATGTAGTCATTGGAGCAACGTAGCTAGCTACACCTGGGGGTAAGCTACACCACAGCGAGGCACCAGCAAAACTGAATGCCCTCTGTCCTATAGTGAAGTCTTTAGCGAATGTTGCAGAAGGTAGAAGGTGAGAAGAGACATGATAAGTAGGATGGAGCCTCGAAGATAAGCATCAAAACAAAAGTTGAGCTGTGTGGAGTTCCTTGAGAGCAGCAGTGGAGAAAGAGACATGTTTCCTAGGAAGAACAGTCTTACACCTAAAGTCTACGAAGAAGATTAAGACTTTAATTCACCTTTCCACAGACCATGTCTACGTGATCACTCTAAGTTAGAGTAGCTATCATTGAGGACAGCACCAAGGTACCATGCCAGAGCTCTAGATCTGTTCTGCACTATTGGGCTAACCATGTTTCCTTCAACGTGATGACTGTGTTCTATATATAGGTAGTTACGGCTACAGTGGCTAACTGCACGAGTTAGCCACTGTCCTTTGCTATGATTCTACATTTACACCCACACACAGTAATAAAGTTGTTGGTTGCCATGGGGATTGTTCCGTGGTACGTCACGTCACGTGCAATTTGGCGCGCTGCTGAAGTCAGCACACTTCATGTGATTTCTTCAAAGGGAGAAGAGCGTGAAGAATGTAAAGTAACCCTGAGTAGTTGAAGTGAGCCTGCATCACATAGGAACGAATGACCCAGAGAGAGGTTGGAAGTTTTCCCGTTGCGAGGGCCAAATCCCTGAGAGTTTCCGACGAGAGGAGACAGGAAGAGTTGGCACGGGGAGTAATCCGTCGTTTCCTTCTACAACCTGGTGCCAGTGATGATCCGACGAGTACGGCTGTGGACGGAGGCGTTCCGATCACCCCATCATTGGATGGAAATGTTCCTGAGTTAGAATCTACCCCATCGGTAGAACCGTCTCCCTCGCCTGCCCTCACCTCCACTCCTTGTACCGCCGCCAAGCCAAAGAAGCTCTATCTGGCGCCAACAAAACGGTTGTCTCCTATTCATAGTCCCTCCCTTCAGACTACAAACTCCCAAGACGAAGAGGCCAGTCTCACAGACAGCCATGCTACGTTCACGCGGGACACACCGTTTCGGCACTCAGCGGTCGTGCTGCCGTCTTCTTGCTCAAGACGGTCCGAACGCGAAGAGGACAGTGGATTGTCTGAACCCCAGAGCGAAGTAAGAGTGACTGTGGATGTAAAGTGTGTGTGTGGGGGGGGGGGGGGGGGGGGGGGGTCAGTCGAGATTGTAAGCCTGTGTGTGTGTGTGTGTGTGTGTGCTCTCAAGCATGTGTTGTCATTTATGACACTGCTTCTCACTCTGTGTTTGTGTCTCAACACGCTTTAATATGCTAACATAGGGGAGAGTGCAGGTGTGTGTGTGTGTACACAGGTGCGTATGGCGGGTGAGTGGGTGGGATTCTCTTTGTTGACGATTCTGCCTACTGTGCAAATGTTGTTAGCACAACCTGTGACTACTGGCTGACTTGGTCTGTGCCCTATCCTTTACCTGTGCTAACTGAAGCTGTCTTTCCTACATACACACATGTACAGAACTGCCCCTCCTCTCTCTCCCTCCATGTAGCGACTACGCAGCAACAGCTGTGTGTATCCCTCAGCGGGGACCCACATTCCACCTGACCAGCGAGAACTTGTGCCTATGCAGATTGCTGAATGGCTACGGGACATTGCTGACAACCAAGTTGAGCCGTCTCTGAGACAACAAGGCCTCCTTGATCAGTTAGCAGGGAGAGGCACAGATGTACAGGTACTTAACGATGGTGACATCATACAGACCCTGGATCGACAACTAGAAGGGCTAATCAGAGATGGTAGACTGCAAACCCCAAATGCTGGTACCCTGGAGTGCGCAGCAGTGTACTGGGCACAGGGGCTCATCCTCGCCAAGGCTGTTCTTCATGGGCTTGAGTCTACTCGCCCTGCCGAGATGGAACAGTTGCAGCAGGGCCTGGAGAATGTTCTTGTGGATGTGTTCCGCAGGAACCAGCTCATGGGATGGCTGAGTAACCCCATGGGCCTCTTTGCTTCATGCAAGAATCGTGTGGGAGCTGCTGTGAGTGGTGTGACCAACTGTTGTGTGTGTTTATCTGCATGTGGCTCAGATTTGACCAGCTCAGCCATTCTGTGGTTGTGGGAGTAATGCAAGTGTGCAACCTTATAAATGCCTTGTGTATACATGGACACTATCACACTGTGTAGCATGTGTTGTCTCATCACTTGGCCTGTGCAGGTTGCATCCTGCAGGGACCATCTGGCAACATGGAGCCCAAGGTTACTGGGAAGGAGGCCAGTATTGACCAGACAGTCAGCCTCTGATGGAGCTATGGAACAAAGCATGGAGAGTGGGTACTTTGAGCAATCCACCTCTGTCCCCTCCTCTCCCACCTCAACTCCCACAGTCACTCGAAGACGCACCTCAAGCATATCTGACTTAGTTACCACTCCTCTCATGGCAGCCGGTGCAACCGTGATGGGGGCCGCAGCCACTTACTATGCATTTAAGAATGCCACATTGTAAGTTTCATTTTGTACAAGTGTTGATTTCACAGACATGGCTGGTCCTGTCTATCTAATCTGTATCTTGTTTGGAGATTGTAACTACATGATTGTGCACGTTTGTGACATTGCTTTTATTCAGAAGACACAGCACAAATTGCATAATATATACATTCATTTATTTATCTCCTTTATGTCATGACTTTCTATGTATATACAAATCTTTCTTTTTATACCTACACCAAATGTCATGCAGTTTAATATTTATTGCCGAGCGGCCAGCAAAGCGAGGCCATTGATCGCTGTCCATTCAAGCCTCGGCGATATATCCGACATTCACGGCTGTTTCGCATATATAAATGGCGGCAGCTTAGGTTTGGTTTGGAAACCAGAAGGGCGCGCACGAGTTTTTCTCGAGGAAAGCTATGCAAAGGAATCTCTACGCTTTACTGCACGAAAACTCATGCAAGGAAAGTGAAACCCTTTGCATGGATAGAGGTGACCAAAAGTAAGCGGTATTTGCATTCAAACTTGTGGATTACTCTTTCCCAGTGTGAAAATATCGACTATTGGTCGCGTTATTAAATTGCTCGTAGCGTAGTTCTGCGGGTTTTCCCGCCAGTGAGCTATGTCTTGTGTGATGGCCAAGGGAGTGTAGAACTAGGCGATACGAAGCCTGTTCTGCTGCGCGCTAAACTTTTGGCGAAATACGCGGTTGTAATGTAGCATGTTCTGCCATTTGCATTTGAATTCAATCAGGCAGGCCTACTTGATAGCTGTCATAGAATTTGAATATGATGGGAAGATCTTCTATGTATATGGACATGCATGTCAAATATAATTATACACTTCAAATTGAAATTCTGTTGCATGGCATGGACTTCATATAATATACGTATTGCGATGATCGATGTTATACGTTTTATTCATCCTGTTGCATATTATACATGCATGCCTTACATTGATCTTTCATGTGCATCGATCTATATGTTGTCAGGTGTAGGTTTGATGAAAAGGCTGCAGTTGGCAGATGATAGGCAGTTTTGTATGTCACTAGACTAATATACCCAAACATTATACTACATAATTATGTGGTCGTACATGTGAATATGCATGCATATTTGTACACACCATTGATATAATATTATGCTAAATCACATTCTATTAATTATTAACATATTGGTCCCCCAATCAGTATTCTAATAATACAATAATAATATAAGAAGTCATTAAAACAATCAGATGTTTATAATCAAATCATGCAAACAAATATTTATAATTATTTTAATACACACATAGGCAACGAGTAAACCAAAATAGAGAGTCCAATGCAACAACATACACATCTATAACAATAATGTCTGATCTGGCCCTCTGGCCAGATCTGCAATCCTTAGTTCAAGTTATTTGGGTGGCATGCAGATGATCTGCTGCTGTGGAAACACATCATCGAGTACCGCAGTAGGGCGAGGCTGAGGTAGAATCTCAATAGTTCTATGACCGTGCTGTAGTTGATGGGGTTCTTCTCTGATGACAGTACAGCGAGCCTTCTGAGAAACACAGTTGCACTGGAACTTGCTCCTCCAGTGCAGGACATCACCAGTGGGACAAATTTAAGGATGCGTGTTCAACTTCTCAAACTCACTGATCGTACTTCTGCCTCTTACGCTTGAGGCGTCAGTAGCAAGAGGTCATTTGTGGAGTCTGTTTTGAGGGGACAAATAGGTTAATTACCCTTACGTCGAAAGATGCCCTCTCAATCTTCCACAGCAGTATGCACTTGCTGCAATGTGTAGCCTTGAGTTGTCTTCTGTTGCTGTGCTACAGGTGAATATTTCACTGGAAAGGGGTTGCAAGTGGGGCTCTACATTGACGTCATGGCAGACATCAGTGAGAAGATCAGCCATTAGGTCATGAACTTGTGACAACATATGGTGGCACCTCCAGTCTGAGAGGGGTATGAAAGGACTTGAGTGCACCATACACATATATGGAGGGAGGGAACAAGAGAGAGACTGGTAGCTACAAAACTTCAAACAGAATTAGCAACTTATGTATTTTAGAACTGACTGCCCTACTATGAAACACAGTAGTCTCGTTCCCAGCCCACCACTTCCGCTAACAAAATGGCCGCGGAAAAGGTGGTCTGGTATCTTTGGGCCCATTCCTTGGCTCGCCTCGACGTATCTCGAATACTTTTGGCCAATCAGATCGCCGCTTGATCACGTGCTTAGGAAACCACGCGTGAGCCTCGTATGCGAAGATATGGAAGACGACTCTCAAACGTTCTTTTATGGATCCTGGATATGCCACAGAACTGGATCCCAATCGTGGACTATCCATAATCCAAGAAAGAACGCTTACATTTTGAGACTCCTCCCTATTCAGCTTCAAGTACGAGATTCGTGCGTGATTTTCAGCAGACACGTGACCAAGCAGCGATCTGATTGGCCAGAATTATTTGGGATGGCGAGAACCAGGGAATCAGCCCAAAGATACCAGACCACCTTTTCCGCAGCCATTTTTGTTAGCGGAAGTGGTGGGCTGGGAACGAGACTAGAAACACAGCTGCATTCATTAATACTCATGTATTTTGAACATCTGTATTTTCCACAGTTATATGCTGATTGCCTGATTATGTCATTTACATATGTATGTCATGCTGTCAGCGTTTACAGACAAAAATTAGCTAGCTCAGTTGCTTAGCTATGCCATCTTTGATTTCAAGAAGCAACGGCAGCTACACACATAGCCAACTGCTGTACCGGCTGCTGCACAGCTAAACATATGGCTACATATACATGAAGAGCAAACTCGATCTGCACATGTACAGATTAATGTAAATTTCATGGAGTTGACTGTGGAAATGTGAGAAAGTCAGAGTGCATAGCTTATATAATAATTGCGCAGGGCAAATGCAAATGGCGGAACATGCTACATTACAACCGCGTATTTCGCCAAATGTTTAGCGCGCAGCAGAACAGGCTCTGTATCACCTAGTTCTACACTCCCTTGGCTATCACACAAGACATAGCTCACTGGCGGGAAAACCCGCAGAAGTACGCTACGAGCCATTTAAACCTTTGCGGGGAAACTGGCTAGTTTCGTAACATAAAGCCATGTTCCACGATTTTGAGAGCACAGATCACCTTTACTGGGTCAGATCTATGCAGATGCAGAGTTTCGGCCGCCTTGGCAGCGAAGATGGCCTGGGGGAAAGGCAGTAACTGGCCGACATCGACGACAGGCGTTGTACACGTATTCCCATTCCCATTCCCAATTTCCCATTTTCGAAAACTAAGTTGCCGCCTCGAAACAGCCGTGCATTTGTGTCGCACGACACGTGACTGCGCATGTGATTCCCTCACGTGACGGCTCGTCTTTTCAAGGGGTGCTCTGCTCCTGTTCGGCCGCTCATCTTTGCCGGCGTGCTCCCGCGGAAGAGGGGCACAGAAGGAGAGCAGATGGAAATGGCAACGACGCGGCTGCGTCCAGCACGCCGAGTGGGCCACGCTGCAAGACGGTGCGCGCGACTTGATACGGAGATAGCGGGCAAAGATAGGCCAAACTAGAATGGCGCAAGGCAGTCCAGGCTTGAGGAGCTTTGGCAGTAACAAACAAGGTGCTTGGCGTATGCCTAGTTTGAAAAAGTGTATTTGTTTTGGTTCTTATAATTAAGGTAGCAGCACTGGCTCACATGTTGAAATAAACCCTGCACAATGTTTGGTGCAGTTGTTGATTTAGGTGCCTAGTATATAAATCTGAAGTTTGGAGTCCATCACTCCTCCCCTACCCTGCATGTTGCAAAATTTTCACTATCGAAAGATTTAGCAAATCACTTTTAAAATGGGGGGTCAGAAATTTTCTCAATAGCGACTATATTTCATTTACAATGTTTCTATGACCTATATTGACAGCGGTAGCTTCTGAAATTGAGTGCAAACAAGTGCTTCCGTAGACACTCGCTAATCCGCCATCTTCTTATGACGTCATAGTATAACTGGTCTTTCTCACAGAGCTATAGGCTCGACACTGCCATAAAGTACACTCAATGTCACGCACATTGTGCTGGTGTTCATATATGTAGCATTGTGATCGATCCATGCAATGCAACCCAAGCAGATTAAAGAATGATATAATTACGTACATTATGCATCGATCAACACAATATATGCCAGCTTGCATCAGACTACATTCTTTCTCTTCATTTTCTACTTACATCATGCAAGCTAAGACTGCAAATATTGCAATAGCCATAGGCACACATGACATATACCTCTAGGTTCACAAGCACATTGTGTGTGATGTATCAAGCGCTATCCCCTATTATTGTGCATGCAATATAAAGCATGACATGGAGGAATATTGGAGATGCATACATGTATGGTATGTGGGTGTGCAGGACCGGAATGGTACAGTGCTAGCCCTTATTCTCCAGATCTAGATGCAAGCCTGTGTGGCTGTACATTCAAACAAATCTCCACAGTTATACATGTACACAAGTCAAGTAATAGTCTGTTGGATCATGACTGCATGTAATGATACTTAATTACATACAGACCATGATATTAATTATATCGATGGATGTCAGTGATCGTGCCAAATGGCACAATGTCAAACTATAAATACCGGTAAGCAGTTTGTCCCTGCTGCTGCTTAATAGTCTATTAGTGAAAGCTATAATTATTATTACATCAACAATAAAAAGTCCTTTACAGTCAAGTACTCTCAGACTACTGTGGCAATAAAAGGCATAAATATACATTAATTCACATATTATAATTACATCAACATTATAAAAAGTACTCTAAACAGTCAAGTATACTCTCAGACTACTGTGGCAATAAAAAGCATATACATTAAATCACATGGCAGTTGGAAGACCTAAATATTATAATAGTCTGGATCATCTTTTTGGTAGTCACATGTCAGAGTTCCGTAGGCAGGGTTCTGTTCCATGGCTACATCTTCAGCCACTGCAGTGTCTGTATACGTACTTTCCACAGCTTTACGTACACCCCTACATAGCATCAGAAATGGATATATAAATTGGAGCTAGCGAACGACACCTCTGCTGTACAGCTAGAGTATAAGATGCTTGCACGTGGTGTGCTTTGTGAAAGTGGGCAGGTAGGGTATATAGAGGCATCAAAACTTTGCCACCCACACTTCTTCACAAATTGTGATGCACTAACATTTTGGGCTATCATGCAAGAGAACCACAACTAAAAGTACAATAATTATTGTGCATTAGCTTTGGACAATACTGTTAGCTGGAATAGTAGATACAATAGCCTCTCCCTTCATTCGCATCTCGACCCAAACCTCGAGCACTGCAGTGTTTATACCGCATTGCATTCTGTTATCACAATACACAGGTGTAGTATGCGACATCAGCCCTTCAGGTACATACAAGTCACTCTTCACGTGTACAGTATGCTTGTTCATGGCATAAGACATATATTCATTGAAATGGAAGCTGGGAGTTAGTAAAGGTGGGCGGTATTGACTTTTTTCAATACCGAATAACTATTCCAACAAATACCCTGGTATTACTAAAACCGACTAAATAGGCCATTTAGCTTTCATTGACTTACTGCATCTGTATTTGAAAGTGTTTCAGCTGTTCTCTTGCAGAAAGCATTGATTTGCAAACCAACATTGCTAAAAATACTCGCGAAGTTAGGATACTTCCGGATATTGTATTGTAAAATCCGTATATTGTGATTGAAAACATGGCCGATTGCAAGCGACGCTCAGATTCGAAGCAGACTTCTTTACCGAGCCAATGGATGCCAGCGGGTACTCGGAACCTTCACCATCATTAAGAAGTTTCACTCCAGAGATGAAGGGTGGCGTTTCAAGAAGAACGAAAAAGCGACGAAGCGCGACAGGTGAGGACACGTTCTACGTACTTGAACGTCGAAACGGCCTCTTACTGTAGACCTAACTCCTGCCTGTCCTACTTGCTGCTGTGGACTACCACTCCTAAGTATGAAAAATTAGTTACAAATGTAGCTCATACCAAGTAAAACCGAAAAGAATCGGTATCTCGGTATCCCTATTCAACCCACCGATAATAATCGGTATCCAGTAAACACCGAAGTTAACTAAACATACCGAAATACCGCCCACCCTTAGGAATTAGTATAAAATTATACATAATTCATGTACGTATGTGCATAATACACACATGGACGCACCTTCTCCATAAGAAGAACAACACCATTGCCGCTGTAACTACCAATGCCCCAACCACTGTAAGTGACACCAGCACACCGGCAGTTACTTCTGCTACGACACTGACAGTGGGGGGGTCAACTGGCCCAGTGGAAGGCAGCATGAACAGCTGGACTGTCACTAAAGTGCAAAGAGAGGTGGGGCTAATTCACAAACAAGTCATCAATCACTCATGTATGTATGTAAATCAAGCATGAACCACACCCTCAACTACGCACACACAACTACTGGAGGCACTCACCACTTTGACTGACTGGTCCACTTCCACTGGCTGCCGTTCCATTTGTGTCCACCCTGACCTGCACTGAGTACGTTGTACCAGGATCCAGTCCACCAATAGTCACTGGGGGCTGTGTTACAAATCCTGTGCCAGCTGCCTGTCGACCCACTCTCCCTACAGGCCCTGCGATGGGCTCATACAGGACTGTGTACATTGGATAGCCTCGAGCTTCACGGAGAGACAGTTCAGTCCACCGTACTGTCATCTCAATGTCACTCTCGCGAGTAGCAGTCACACCAGAAACAGCCACTGTAGGTGCTGTAGGCACACACACACACACACACACACACACACACACACACACACACACACACACACACACACACACACGAGAGAGAGGGAGAGAAGCATAGAAAGACCATTACTGGTGAATCCCATGCCATTATACGTACATGATCCTATCACGTGTACAAGTGTGTGGACAAGGATACCAGCTCACCCAGTTCTTTGGAGAAGAAGGTTACCCTCTCGCTCTCAGCTCCTCTCCCTGCTCCAGTCACTGCCTGCACCACCACACTGTAGGGAACACCAGGAGCTGCAGAGAGGCAAAACACACTATACATTCTAGTTTTCAGGAGACGAATGACTGCTTGAAAGGGTGATTCTCAACAGCTGCACATGTCTCATAATCTAATTCAGGAATCCTGCCTAATTTATGATATTAATTGATGTACATGCTACAGAAAATTGAGCCTACAAATGTGATATACTGTATGCCAGCCATTGAAAAGGCCCTCGTGCTCATGAAAAAGACGATGAAGGAGAATAAGTGTGTTTCTATCCATTATGCATTCCTGCCTACAGTTGTTTCACGTTTCTTGTCCAAAGCGCATCTACTGCTTCTATTGTTATGCCCTTTGCAATCAGTGCCCACATGTATACAGTGTGCTGGCTTCTATGGTAGATCCATCCCACAGGGTGAAGGCAATTAATGTTTGAATACTGTGTCCACCTGATCAGTTACACAGTGCTAATGACAACAAACCTTGCATGTATTGACTGTAGGATAGATGTGCATACGTACACAAGACACCTACAGTAGGCAGATGGCTGTGTACATGACTCACACAATCCAGGTATCCCAAATGATGTGTTTGGCACAGAAACATTAATTTCCATATCCTCTGAAGCTGATCTGTCGTATTCCCTGTACACAAGGATGTAATGTTGGAGAATGCCATTGAGTTGTTCAGGGGCACTCCAACTGACAAGCACTACTTCATCAGACATTCGTAAAGTGTTGACATTAGCGACAGGCCCTGGCACTGCAAAGGGTGAGTTCAAGAACCAATCAACACCAGCACACATGTGTAGTGAATACTGGTTCACAGAGTGCAACACAACTCACAGCCCTCCAGTGTGGTGGTGTTGGCCAATGCACTGAAAGGTCCTGTGCCATTCACATTGACAGCCGCCACACGACAGGAGTATTGAGTGAAGGGGGCCAAGCCAGTCAGCAGTTGTTGGTGGGATGGTGGAGCATCAAAGGTGGGGGAGGAAGGGACCACTGGGGATTGGACAGATACCATTGGGCCTGTGCACTCCACCAAGTACTGGGTGATGATCCCATTTCTTCCCTGCGCTTCAGGTAGGCCCCATTCCAACCGCAGCGAGGTGGAGCCAACAGGGACCAGCTGAACACCTTCAGGAGGAGAACTGGGCACTGGAAGGAGAGGTGGAGAGGGGAGAATGGAATGGCAACTGTATATTAACAAAGTTGGAATCAGATTGCAAACTGTAATGCCGATTTGCTTACCATCTCCCAGAGTTGATACCTCATAGCTAGCAGAGACACCAGAAATAAGGCAGGAGTAAGTTGTAAACTCTTCAAGTCCGCCCACACTGAAGTTTCCATTGCTAATCTGTACCTCATTGTTGTTACTGCAAGTGTTTGGCTGGCCCACTATGCAGCAGGATGCTTGCCTGTTACCACTGTTGTCAGTGCTGCCTACCTGAGATGGGAGCTCCCAGAACACTGTGATACTTGTGGACGTCACAGCAGCTGATGTGATGATGACACCTGGAATGAATGAAAACAATGCTCATGTTTGTAGGTGGCCATATGACAGTTGGTGAAGCAAAGCAGAAGCGACATGAGGGATGAAGCAGTCTGTTTAGTACAAGAGCAGCAAGAAACAAAGCTACAGTACGTACCTTCAGCCAGGTTTGTGAAGACAGTACTCCCTCCTTCATCTTCACAGAATATTACTTCTGCTTCACTCTGTTGAAAGTCACCAACAATTAGCTGCCCAGAACTCTGGTACACGTTTTGTGTCGAATCAGTTGGCAAGAAAGTCTGGATATCACCAAAACCTATTACATACCATCTCTTCTCTCCCACTCCCCCCTCGCACAGCAATGTAAATGATGACCCAAACGGAGCATAAAAGGTGCTATTGGTGTAGTCAACACCTCCAGAGCTTGTTCTCAGATCAGATTGTCCGTTAATTAGCCCTACAGTGACAGTGGAGGTACGTACAATGTGATGAGAGCACATCTCAGCATACCACACCTCCTTTGCTTTAAATTAGCAGGTCCTTCCCACTGGCACGTGCTTACTAGAGTCCTTAACGTCTCCCACTCCCACTCAAGTGCTAATGACTGGCCATGCTGCTATACGCAGGCCAGGGCTCCCTACCCTGATAGGACTCGCTACAATAACCAACTCTGGTAGAGAGAACATGGTGCCAGCTAGAAACATGCTTGGTGTTAAAGGTGTGGACCCAGCCCATGTGAGACCTTTGCACTGCGAATGTGTGATCTTTGACCTCTGACCTTTGTACTGCTCCCAGGCAAAAGTTAATGTAATCCAAGGTCACACCTGGAAGGGACCCATCCCTGGCCCCCTTTGTGGGCCCCAGGTGGGAGACAAACATCCTATTTATATATCCTTGTATCACAGAGAACTGTGAACCAGCAATGAATTGTAAGAGCCGAGTCTAACACGGAGATAGAATATTATATGGCCCTCAATGTCATATGCGGCATGCGGGCCAGCGATCGAGACTGCAAATTGCAAGTAAATTAGACAACACAAAATATGAAAGTGAGAAGGTGACAGGGATACCATTCGATTGGCACCCCACAACTACAGTGCTCCAATCCTAAAGGTTCCACAATGAGATAGCATAGCTATTACTATGTGATGAAAATTTCAAACTTCTTACACAAACAGCCAACCTAATGAAAGAATCTTCCTTAACTGTGCATTTAAAACCAAAAAAGCTTGTGATTGAGCATTTCCAGAATAAACATACTTCACAGCGTCAGTCTTACATTCCTTGAAATCAAAATTTCTAATGTCAATTGCATAATCATAGGTGCATTAGGCAAACCATACAGTAGAGATTTGAAGTACATATGGCATGATATTGAGCAACTATCTAGGCACCTGTTAAGAGACTATGGTAGCATAACTCATATTCACTGGTAAGATCCTATCTAAACACTTTAGGCACTAAAAACACTTTTTAGCAAATAACTTTGCTTCCAAAGATTGTATCAAGGTGAATGATGGGGAAATATTAGAAGATGTACCAAAGATGCTTTCGTAAAGTTTGGATCTTAACTATAACTCCCTCTAGAAATAATATCTAAAAACCTAATTCCAATTAGACATAATTATTCATTATTCACGTGACCTGTCCTCCCACCAACACATGAATAATTTGGTCAAACCTGACCCAAAAATGTGTATCACAAGTTGTTACTAATCATTACAGAGGCACATTATCTCTCTTACCTCAAAAACAAAAATGGAACCTTTAGGATTGGAGCACAGCTACATAAAAGTAAAAGTTAAGGACCTGGGGAATGATCCGCTTGCAGCTTTGGAGCTAGAAGAAATTGTGGGCTGTGCTGCCAATCGTGGCTTAGGGAATGGTGAAGTCACTGCTGTGACGGGGACCCCCTACCCTGACTGGAACCACGTGCGGCTAGGCATGTGTGCTCCCATTGGCCGACGCCATGGCTGTGAGCCATATGTGTTGCTCTCGCCTAGGCCTGCTCCAGTCCAGGCTGGGATTAATAGCTGCTGCCTGGTGGAATACTGTCATAATGGAGCCAGGCCTGCCAGCCCACGTCCCTAGCCAAATTCAAGATGATGGATTGGTAAGCCGATAGGGAGAATGCCCGGGGGGGTCAAAGTATGAGGACACGGTCATGTATGTTGCAAAGGCCACCGACCAGTCTAGGGTAGTGTGAATTGAGCACCCCTTCCTCTTGGCCTCGTTCTTGGTGTGCCACGACAACTAAAGTTACACTTGTCCTGAGTCACTGTAACAGGCACCCGAGTGAATAAACCTAGCGCACTAAACGCTTACAGGACAGATGGCAAACAAGACCGTGATCAAGGTTGTAAACCACAAACACGGGTATAATTTACACACCGAAAACTACGGTGTCCCATAAGGACGAAGCGCGGTGCTTCGACCAAAGCGACAGCGATTCAACTGAAACACAGTGATTTGACCAAAATGGCAGACTTCACTTTATTGTGCCAGTCACCGTAAAGTGCTAGTTTGTAACAGGAGCCATGTGTTGATGTTCATGGCTGACCTGAATTGTGTACAGTGAGGTTTGTTAATTGACTGAATGCTGAAAAGATTGGCGCGTATGAGTATGCTTCATTTCATATTTCCAAAGTTGCATAGCCATTTAAACCGTAGTTCATTCAAGTGAATATAGCCTTAATTCCAGCAGCAACCAGCTACAGTGTGGACTTGTGAGTCCATACATTCTGTGCTGTAATCATGCTCGCTCATGTCACGGTGCTTTGGTGTACAGTGTATATGGACTATAGACACACTCGTATGGTGTGTGTGTGTGTGTCCGGTGTGTGTGTGTGTGTGTGTGTGTGTGTGTGTGTGTGTGTGTGTGTGTGCGTCCGTGTGTGAGTGTGTGTGTGTGTGTGTGTGTGTGTGTGTGTGTGTGTGTGTGTGTGTGTGTGTGTGTGTGTGTGTGTGCATTAATATTATAGGAATAAAGCATGAATACTTGCAACTTTTCAGCTCTCCTAGCTATGATCATAAAATGAAGTTTCAAATGAATAATATTATGTCAGTGATTAACTTCAAACTTCCAGTAGACATAACATATAAACACATCAGGAATACAATGACACACATACCATGCAGTGAACATACCTGAGACGGGCAAAAAGAAACAGCAGAATGGCGGAAATAGTGGAAATGGCAGAAATGGTGAAAACACTCAGAATTGAAGTTCCAATTAAAATGAAGCCCAATAATAAGCCCCACCCACATAATATGTCCTACTCACTGTGTTGAGGTACTCAGTGAATCACACTGAGTACCTCAACACAGAGCAAACTCAAACTGATACACAGCACAACAGCCTAGTGGAATTCAAACACGATACAGCAACCCAAAATTGTCATCCCAGCTGCACAAAGCTATTCATTGGTCAAGGAACACCCTGAATGAGGCAGGAGGTGCCTAGTTATGCACTGAGAGAAGGGAAGCACTGATGGTTTAGAGGATGAACAACTGTTGCTGTGGCCATGGGTCAAACTGGGACTAGACATGCAGACTAAACTTGAATGCATGGGAAATGCTGATGGCACATAGTATGCATCGCATCAGTGCATGGAGTGGATACAAACAGCATTACCAGCAGCCAAACAATCCCCCTGGTGACCTATGTGCCATGCACTGAGAGTGGAGGACGGTCATGCAGCCATGCAGTCCAGCTCCCCAGCCATGGTTCAGCAATGCATACTGTACCAACAGCATTTCCCATGCATTCACTTTTGGTCTGTCTGTTCACAGTTTAACCCATGGCCACAGCAGCATTTGCTAATCCTCTAAACCATCACTGCTTCCCTGCTCTCACTCCTCATTCAGGGTATTCCTAAACCAATGATCAGCTTTGTTTGGCAGTATGACAATTTGCGTTACCACATCATGTTCGAATCCAGCTTAATTCAGTGGGCCTTACTAAGTGGGTGGGGCTTATTATGTGGGTGGGGCTTATTATGATTATGAATGGGACTTCATTTTGGAGTGTTTCTGTCATTTCTGCCATTTTCGTTGTTTCTGCCACTTCCGCTGTTTCTCCTTGCTCACCTGAGACTGCAGTCAACACACACACACACACACACACACACACACACACACACACACACACACACACACACACGCACGCACACACACACACGGTACGTAGCTGGTTGCTATTGGAAGGCTACATTCGCTTGAGTGGTCTACAGTTTAAGTGGTTATGCAACTTTGGAAATACGAAATGAAGCATAATCGTACACGCCAATCTTTCAGCATTCAGTCAATTAACAAACCTCACTGTACACAATTCAGGTCAGCCATGCATGAATATCACCACATGGCTCCTGTTACAAACTAGCACTTATGGTGACTGGCACGGTAAAGTGAAGTCTGCCACTTCGGCCGAATCGCTGCCGCTTCGGGAGTGTCCTTATGGGCCACCATGGAAAACACAACTGCCACGCGCCCAAGCCGAAAGGTTGGCGAATTGGCTGCGACCACTCACTCACCTGAACACAAAGCTAAAAGGGAAATAGCCACAAGCGCAAGGTTGTCGCTCCCCGGACTCATTCCTCCTATACCTATTCCTTACAACCGTCAGTAGTCTTGTGATCCCATGCAGCTTGGCCCGCATCAACAATACGATAAACCGTATGAATGGATGTAGTGTGTGCTCGTACTTGGCATGCTTTTGGCCATTACTACTTATTATTTCCTGTAGGTTACTTCCTTTATTCCGGTATTACACACACATCACGTGACTGTCAGTGCCACTGAAGCGATTTTTTTTAATTTCATTTTTAAGTAGTACGAACCTTCCTAAGACAAACTGTCTATCCTTTGTGTTGACGAAAATGGCTCCTTCATACCGTTTTTGACGATTTACGCTTGCTACCCAGCACCAAAAACTGGCGACCATTCTTGCGCAATAATCGTGACGTCAGAAAACATCATTGGGTTTGCAAATTTTACATTGCCAAGATATAGCTGAAAAAGTTCTCAAGCACGGTGGAAGGTACTGCGTAGCCAGTGGGCCAAATAAAGTTAGCTGCAAGAACACCAGCTATACCCCTAGCATTTCAATGCGCCGCTTCCCAAAAGATATCCGTTTACGGAGACTGTGGACTCAATTCGTCCGGCGCATCATAGGGCCATCTTCGAATCGGAATACTCTGGTCTCTGTTCCGCACATTTCGAGCCGACTTGCTTCCAGCGCAAGCTATCTTTGGGAGATGAAGCAGCCGATAAAACGCCTCGTACCCTTCTGAAGCAGGGATCCGTGTCGAACGTCGACACAGTAGCTCCACCGACAGAAGACCAGCTATCTTATACGGATCGCGACCAGAGAGGAGAACGAAGACACACAAAGCAGGTGAGACACAGTGGCAGCCTCTCCCACATGTAATAAGAACACTGTGATGTCTCGGCTCTTTTGTATCTGTCCCGCAGGATTCCCGGAGAGAGCCCATCTGCGTCGAGTTCGTCTTCGTTTTCCGTGGTATCTTTCCTGGCCAATGGTTCGTCTTGATAGGGTCTAACGAGCGACGAGTACTCGGCAAGATCTTCTTCAGACAACTCTCCATCGGATGTATATAACAGAGGAAGACGAGGAAACAACGCTTTCTTCAGCCATACTGATAGAGCCCAGAATCCCACGTTGCGCTATGCTTCAACATAGCTACACCCTTCGGCGGTTTGCACACCCAGTAGCGTCACTAAATGAAGGCCTACGAAGCCGAAACCCTCTACAGTCCGTTGTGATGGGTTATGCTATGTACCTGCCCAACATCAAGTCGCCTCGAGGTTCTACAATTGAACAACGATGCAATGAACTTCTATGATAATACATTGTAAATATACACACCGGGGACCTTTGCAAACCCAGTGACGTCACGGGGGTGTGGCACTGTCGCCAGTTTTTGGTGCTGGGCAGCAAGCGTAAATCGTCAAAAACGGTATGAAGGAGCCATTTTCGTCAACACAAAGAATAGGCAGTTTGTCTTAGGAAGATTTGTACTACTTAAAAATGAAATAAAAAGTTTCGCTTCAGTGGCACTTTAATCCTTTGTTGTTCTTTGTATACACGCTATATATTCTGATGCATGCAAATTTACTAAGCGCTATTGCAACTCGATCCGGATCTCTTACTGTAACAACCTTTACATTGGTGAACTGACACTGGTTGTTTCGGCCACAAAACACGCACACAACAATGGATTTCCATTCGAGCCAACCAGCCACCCTCCACCGAATCGAGACTGCATGCGAATTTGATTGAGCACTATTGCAACTTGATCCGAATCCCTTACCGTAACAACTGTTACATGGGTGTGTCACTGGAAAATTGGTCCTGGAAATATTGTGCCTATAGGACCAATGTTTCAGGCAAAATATTGTCCCCTAACCAGAATTATCTGAAAAATTGGTCCTATCCTAAAATTGTGGTCCCTTTATGCAGGAGTATGTATAAATTGATTCAGTGACTGTCCACATCATATTCCTCTCGAGCTCCATGGTCCATGCTGTGCTTCTCTTCGCCGTCCATAGCTCGCAAATGACATCTTCTATGTTGCTTCCATGCATTATTCTGTAAGTTCTTTTTGCTGGTATCACTCGCGATTGCACGATCGTCACGAGCTTATCTAGCTGCACCAACCAAACTAACATGACCACACGCGAAGCTGCTGAGGCAGACCTCAAACTCAACACTACTGATACCGCACTACCACCCCACGTACTGCGATCGCTGCATAAGCCATTTTTACAAGACGGACCAATATTCCAATCTCGGATCAATATTTTAAGAAAAAAATGGCCCGCCCAGGCCATTTTTTCTGGAATATTGGTTCCTAGGACCATTTCATCTTCAGACTAAAATTTCTGTGACAGGTGTAGGCAAGAGTAGATAAGAGATCTATTTTGCAATTGTACTATATAGACTGGTACATTCTGGGCACACATGCGCACTGCCTGTAATAAAATAGATGAGGGAAAGATATAAGAAACACCTCAGGTAATTAGCTGAAATGTTCACTGGTTGATAGTCTTACGATAGATAAGTGTATGTGTAGGCCCTACGTGGCCAAAAATGCAACATCATAACCAGTCAGAAAATGACTTGTAACAGCTCCATTCAAGGAATAGTCTGGCTCGCTAGATCATCCCAATAAGTGCCTTGGGCCTTCCCTTCCATGGCTACCGTGCCCATATCTGCAATTGCTATGGCATCCCTTCGTAGATTAAGGCACTCCCTACGGAACCTGCAGCTGGCGGTGCGCTCATTGGCCAGCACTAGTGCGTGTTGCAAACGTTTACCATTGCCTTCATGGATGTCTTCACGAAATGATGGCACTCGTGATCAGATTTTGGTTCTTGAGCTCCTGAGTCCTCCTGTTTGCCAGGGCAGTAGTAGTTAGCTCACCAAGTACTGTGGCAGTGTAGATTTGGAAATGGATATTTTGGGACTTGGGAGAGTACAGAACACTCAAGCCCATCTCAAACTGTTTTCAAGATTCCTGTACATGTACACATGCCCTTTCAGTGCACGTGTAGCTATGAGCACACCACCAACATGTTGGTATGACATTGTGTGACCTTTAATATATGTTAAAGAGTATGTCTGTACCTTGTGGCTATATAATCTAGGCTATATAGTCTAGAGGCTCTGATACAAGAACTAGATATTCTTATACAACGGGAAACAACTGAACAAAATTAATGCAGAAAGATTACCTAGAGAATAGTTACAATGCATTCTATTCATTGATTGAAACAGAATTTGCCAAGGGAAAGTCACAAAATATAGATCTACAAAGAAACAGTGGTGGAATGTAGAATTGGAATCACTTCGAAAAGAACTCAGAGAGTCCCAGAAAAATTAGATAAAAACCAATAATTGCGTTGAGAAAAATAGGTTATGGTACATATACACGAATAGGCAAAAACAATCAGTGTATATGACGGGTGAAATGTAAATTTCAAAGAGAAAGACAACAATACCTTCTGCTAACAAAGGCTACCATGTGAGGAAATTCGGGAAGGTTTTTGAAGAGATAACAATATCTAACAACCGAATGAATAAGGGCATGTTGCCTCACTGCATGTGTGATGAAGTCAGACGGTTCTTTAGCTTCAGATAAATATGAGACCTCGCAGGCCTGGCTTGATCACTCTTTCTAGCTAAAGGCTACATGCCTTTCCGATGGCCGGCACAGAGGGTCCCTAATTCCATGTGGCCATGGAGGTCCCCCATTCTACATAGATTTGGGGACGGGGGGGGGGGGGGTGGTCCCCAAATCTATATGACAACAGGTAATAAGTTGTTGGGTACGTATCTGGTCCAGATTGAAGGCAGTACATGCAGGCGTGATTCGATACCGTATTCAAATCTTATCAGTTATTTAAGCAAAATTCATTATAGAAAGCTTCATTGTTCGAGTCATGAATCAGTACTGCACCTGAGGCAACTTCTGCACTTTGTCTTTCAACTTGCCTCGTCCGTCCTTGTTTCACCACTTTGTATCAACCACCACATAAAGGAAACATCGCATATGAGGTGCTTGGCAGGAACAGCAGCAAAACTTTGTCCTCTAACATAAAGAGGACATTCCAGCTTTGTCACTGGCAATTTCTCAAAGGCACGAGAAGCATTGTTGCATCCATTTTCATTTAGAAGATTGCAACAAGTGTGCCATACCTCTCCTACAAATGACAGCAAAAATACAAGATCAAAAATTGCTTATCACATAGATAAGATATAATTATTAAGATATATAGATATGCATAGATGTGCATAACTATAATCTACACATTGAAGAGATGGATCTCACCATGCATCTCGGCTGATTTGTACTTTACATGGCAGTGCAAGTTAACGAGACGAGGACCCATACCACTCTCCTGATGACAATATATACCCGGCCCTCCTTTCTGACAGTGCTGATCCATAGCAAAGTCTAGGCTGTATACTCCTGCACTGTGCTGGGCTGGGGAAGACCTGCAAATATTTCTCTAACAATGCTTTCATGCTCATCATACTACAATATGTGCAACCATGGTGGGGGAAAGAATGCCACTTACTAGGCATTTAAGAATGCCACATTGTAAGTTTCAGTTTGTACATGTGTTGATTTCACAGACATGGCTGGTCCTGTCTACCTAATCTGTATCTTGTTTGGAGATTGTAATACATGATTGTGTACATATGTGACATTGCTTCATTCAGAAGTTCCAGATTCAGTGCAAATTGCATAATATAGGTTCTTCTGCGGCAAAAGTGGTGTTGCACATGAGTACATATTCATTGTTTATCTCCTTTTATATGTCATAAATTTCCTGTGTACTTACAAATCTTCCTTTTTATACCCACACCCAATGTCACTTTAATAATTATTTGACAAATTGTATTTGTTTTGGTTCTTGAGGTAGCAGCACTGGCTCACATAGTGAAATATCAAACCTTCACAATGTTGATACAGTTGTTGCATTTGGTGTCTAGAAAATTAATCTGAAGTTTGGAGTCTTGCTCTCTGTGGCATATGAACATGTTTATTAATTGTGCTGGTTTCTGCTGCATGTTGCATGTTTATTGAGTTATTGCATGTACTATCATTTCATATGCTTGCTTATGTATATTGTTTATTTGCATGTCTTAGCCTTTTTTGTCCTTGTTCACGTGCCTTTAATATGATGCGCTGTAATTTATGCGTTATTTATTTAATCACTTGTAACTGTGCATGTTTGGTGGCAGTTGATTGCCTCATGCTTTGTCCTGTCCAGTTGGACCAAATTCATTGCACAATGAGTTTTTCTGTCGTTGGATTGCCTTCACGAGTCGCATTGCTTATGCAGATCTGCCACAACGACCACAACCACAACTCCTTCCCTACACCGTATGTCACAAACATTTAGCCACCGAAAAGTTTAGTTAATCACTTTTAAAATGGAGGATTAGAAATTTTTGCGAACGAGGCTATATTTCATTTACAAAGGTTTCTATGACCAATATTGACAGCAGTAGCTTCTGAAATCAAGCGCCGTCATTGTATTCTCTGGCCTTACTCATATGCATCCATGATATGTACGTGCACATACGTGGCTGTACACGCTGTACAAGGTGATCCAGTCTATACTGCATAACTAGCTGGCCATAATTGTCATAGTGTGTGTGCATGTACACATACACAAGCATCTCAAACTCATCTCCACAGTATATACATGTACAAACGAAAGTATATGTAATGATGCAAAGATCATAATTATACGGACCATGATATTGTATTGATGGATGTCAGTAAAAGTGCATAGCACATACTAAATATCTGTATGCATTTTGTACCCTGCTGCTGCTTAACAGTGTATTATTAGCAAAAGCTCTAATTACATCAACTTCACATAAACAGTACTCTAAACAGTCAAGTACTCTCAGACTAATGTGGCAACAACAAGCATGCATTAGTTCGAATCACTTAGCAGTCGGAAGGCCTAAATATAGTCTGGATCATATTTTTGGTAGTCACATGTCAGAGTTCCATAGGCAGGGTTCTGATCCATGGCTACATCTTCAGCCACTGCAGCATTTGTAGTTTCCACAGCTTCATGTACACCCAATTGTAAAGGTCCCCTGTACAATATTGCAATACATAGCATCAGAAATGGATAGAAATTGGAGCTAGTGAACGACACTGCTGCTGTACAGCTAGAGTTGTATAAGATGCTTGCATGTGCTGAGGTGCATTGTGAAAGTGGATTGGGTACATGTACAGTAGATATATACGATATCAAAACTTCGCCACCCACACTTCTTCACAAATCAATCACGATCATTAATGTTTTGGGCTATCATGCAAGAGAACTACAACAAAAAGTACAGTTGCATGCTAGCTTTGGAAAATACTGTTAGCTGTTCGACCCAAACCTCAGAGCACTGCAGTGTTTATACCACATTGTATTCTGTTATCACAATACACAGGTGTAGTATGTGACATCAGCCCTTCAAGTACATACATGTACACAATTCACATGTACAGAATGTTAGTTCATGGCATAAAAGATATAAATTCATTGAATTAGAAGCTGGAAAGAGCTAGTATAAAATTAAAGGGGTAACTACAATAAGTCGGTAGGTGCAAAGGCTGCAGAATTGCTCCATTTTTTGGAACAAAAACAGCTTGTGTGTGAACCAGGCCTTAGACAGGTTCGATTGTAGATGTGGGCACTATCAGTTCACAGTACTGGTTAAGCTTACTTGTCAGCTTTTACGTGAAGTACTATGCTGGTCTTGTCCCTTCCATTCCTTAGCTTGACTATCCCTACCACGATGGCACACACAAAGAGCATCACAGCAATTCCTGCTGCAAATCCACCAACAAAGGTACCACCAACAACACCACCTGCAAAATAATACAAAATTTTGAGCTGCTACCGTGCATTTGAATCTCTGTCATCAATTAAGGTATACTGATGTATGTATCATTCTATACAAACAAGACTGAAGTATATACAATATTACAGGGTAGCTAGATATTTTATAATACGTACTTCACTGTCAGATAGACTTTTTCAAAATGACATCACACTTTCTGAGAATTTTTACGGCTGGCAAAAGGAACAGTACACATATAGGGCGCAAGCAGTTTTTGTATTTTCACAGAATCTAGGAAGCTCTGAGTGGCTAGATATTGTTTTGACGGCAGCAAACAAAGACAGCACCCACAATGTGTAATACTCCTGTCCTCGGTGGACGCTTCACCTGTAGAGGTGCTCTGGGAATCACCGAGGAAGATGTCAAAGGCAGTGTATTCTTGGACTGTATGTAGGTCACTCTGGGGACGTTTGAACGACAAGTGGAAGTAGCTAGTAGGTAGTTGCTAAGTCTAGTCCTTGCACAGAAGAGGAGTACTGTGGCAAATCAGAGCACAACTGAATAGAATAGCTAGCTGCCACGCCTTATACATTGATTATGTGCTCCACGGCCAGTGTCCTGGAAAACATCCATGTGATTGCAGCAGCTTGGTAACTGCTGCAATCACGTGGACACACACATAACACTACACTTCAAACACATGCCAGCCAAACACCTTACATACATACGTATACTTGCACAAGCCTGAAGGCCAAACTTACCTTCAAGTTTGGTATTCGCAGCAACACAAACAGTTTCCACAGAAATGGAGTAGAACAAGGTAGGTTCCAGTTCAGTAAGGACAATGTTTGAGCCTGTTGTAACAGCCGTTGATGATGGCAACATACATGTCCTGCCTTCATAGTCCACCACTGGGGAGTACCAAATCCTATAGTTTGCTGTGCTGTCTTGGTCCCAGCTTACTTGAATGGATGTGAAGGTGCTGTCAATCCATGTAGCAGACAGGCCACTCACAATACTCCTAACCATGTGCACTATGTGGATCCAGCAATGAAATACAGTCAACTCATGTATAGTGACTATGTCACACTGAAATACACTTCACAAGTGGCCAACAGTTCATGAAACATACCTCCAACGTCTGTGGCAATGTCCACCATCCTGAAGCTCACACTTTCTGGTTCACTCAGTGTGGTAGGGTTCTCAGACTGCACTGACACTGTGCCAGCAACACAGCACTTTGGCAGCCCAGTTAAGGTGACTGAGGTACTACCAGCAGGAGCAGTCATTGAACTGCTGTTGTCAGAACCAAAGGATGCATTAATCAGGTAAGATAAGCTGAGATAATTCACATTGCTGCTTATGGAGGGAGTCCATGAAACTCGTAGTGCTTCAGAAAGGATTGTAACAGTAATTGCCATTGGTGCTATAAGGATGCAAACACACATGTTACATAATGTGAGACAAAAGTGGAACAGTGATGTAGCATGCATACATACGTTTTGGAGCAGTGTGGAAGATTTGTGAAGTACTGTTTGATTTCCCCAACATGCCAGCTACTTCAACTGTTACTGAGTATGCAGTGTTTGGGAGTAATCCATCAATAGTGAGCTGCAATGTGCCATTTTCCAAAATATGGGAACCATCGACTCCAGATGGAACCTCAGACCAGTACACTGTGTAGTTGGTTATATCTGCTGCTGAAGACACAGTCCAAGTAATTACCAATGAATCCAGTGCAGAATTGACAAGCTCCACAGCAGGCTGTGCTGCACCTGTGGAACGTACACAGGTATACAGTGAACAGTGGCCAACATCTTACAAGTACACCGCAGTTATATAGAGAAATCTATGGGCACCTTACAAACAGGGTGAAAAACAGCAAGAAAGTACGCACTTGCAGAGGAGAATATGCACTCATGCATACAACAATCCTATATAGTGGTGTTAAACAACTAATCATTACGTTAAAGTAAATGCATACCAAAACAGTTTGTGTGGATCCTTCCAAATTGCCGTCAAATGTTTAGACCATAAATGTTGGCAAGTGAGTATCAGGTATAACAAAGGTTACAGGCAATGCCCACACATTACAACAGCAGTTCAACTGTTGGTAGGTACCGTTCCAATGAGAGAGAAGAGCACTATAGTTATATTATATTCCAGGCCCTAAAGATACATCCTAGATAGGATCCTGGTTTACATGTGTACCTGTTCCACATGTTGCCCCCATGTAGCCAGGAGCACAGTCACAGGTGTTTGGTCCAATGCAAGTCCCGCCATTCTCACAAGGCTGGTCACAAACAGCTGTAGATATATGGCATTGAGCATAAAACATCTGATAAAGAATATAATACCAATGTCATGTCAAGAAAATAATACTCATTACAAAATTCATAATCAGACAACACACTCGTGACGTCTATTAGTAGTGTGCCTGATAAACATGGCTACTCCTATCTTAATATATTAGCATGCTTCAATGAAGCTAGCCAAACAGCGGTGATGATTCAGAAGAACAATTGAAGGCCATGGATAGGCTTCTTTCCAAGTGCTGAAGAAGGTGGCCTACACAAAGACAGCCTGGAATACATGTAAGACAAGAGCGTAATAAGCAGCTTTACCCCAGTTTGTTCTTTTCATACTCTTCTTCCCACTGAGATTGTGTGCGCTCCTAGGGCACGATACAGGTCACCTATGGACGCAAGGCATGCATGTACATGGACTCACGTATGGGTGTGAAAGTAAAATATCCGAGCACCAGTGGCAATCCAATAAGTACAATGCTGGAGTGGGTACAAAGTTTGTCGTCTCCATGTATTAAGACATACTCTAATGCCACCATTTTGTTGTGTGCATGCATACATATTATACCAGCCGGTTCATCTAGTGTGGCATACAATTAGATATATAACTGTGCTGCTGGCAGTTCTATCTAGGATGCAAATATTGGGGGGGGTGGGGGGGGGGGGGAGGGGGGAAGATGGTTTTAATGTACGGTGAGGGTGAGAGCTAGGGGGTCTGGGGGCATGCTCCCCCAACAGAAATGTACAATTTTTTATCCTCTGAGATCAATTCTGACATGATCTGAGAGGAAAAATGACATTCTGGAACCATTTTTATGCACTCGTCTTGTCGATCAGCACTTGTGTGAATGATATCTAATAAATGTCCTCACCCATAGATTTGGTGTTAGCAATACTGGCAGCCAGGTGAGAACTTTATCTATGAAAATTTTAAATTGCAACTAGGTAAATTTGGGGGAGGGGGGGGGGGGAGCTGGAATGTTTGGGGGAGTTTCTTCCTCCCAGTAGATTGAGACCTGAATTTTAAAGGAAATTGTATACACTAGTAAGTAAAACTATGTATACAATGTGTACGCATATGTACGTATATGGAGAATGATCTTAACAAATAAACAACATTATTAGTATTATTATTAAATATTATGGCATGTTTGCACATATACATAGTTAGAAACAGCAATAAGAAACGTGCACGCTTCTAAGTTCAATCACTAAGAGTTAGAGAAGGAAACTTGAATCCTTGTCCATAGAAAAGCTCAAAACACAAAGAGATTAACACGTTATAACTGAAATATAATAACCTCACTGTTGGGTACTACTATATACAACAACAGCTCACCAGCACATGGTTGCTGCTGCTGAGGGATACGAATATATAACTCACGATTGCAGCTAGGTGCCATCCCACTCCATATTCCAGATGCCATGCAAGTTAAAATATTAGGTCCATCCCGCATGTAGCCTGCATCACAGCTGTAGGTGGCTCTGGACATAGGGGTTGTGCTGGAGTAACTCACGTGGCCATTAGCAGGACTGGCAGGTGGAGGGCCACAGTCTGCAGCAACATTAGGTGCAAAACAGGTGTGAAACTATAAGGTAGATACGTCAGCAACATTACTGCACTACAAAAGACTTGCACAACTGATTTAAACAAAGCATGTAACACTATCCAGTGGAACAATGAGGATGATCTGACACAAACTCAATTTGCATTCTTGACTGAATCAACAGTGACGTGCTTGAATGTGGTCCAATCTTCTCTTCATAAGCTGATGAGGGCACTAGGTAGAGTATCTGCGCCAGTTGATCATAGAAAAAGACCACCAGAGCAAGTTACAGTGGTTCTGGGCCAGCACACGCACCAATCACACCACCACATGTGCCAGATAGTAAATGCGCTCAACGGCTGAAGAAAAAGACCACCAGCGCAAGTTACAGCTGGTCAGAACCTGCACCGCCGCCATTGGAGTGCACATTGCAGCAAGCAAATGTATAACTTACCTAAGGGCATGCCATTGAATTGAGGGTGCATCGGAAGAAATTCAATGGCATGCCCTTAGGCAAGTTACATTTGCTTGCTGCAGTGTGCACTCCAATGGCGGCAGTGCAGGTTCTGACCGGCTGTAACTTGTGCTGGTGGTCTTTTTCTTCAGCCATTGAACGCATTTACTTTCTGGCACAAGTGGTGATGCAATTGGTGCGTGTGCTGGCCCAGGGCCACTGTAACTTGCACTGGCGGTCTTTTTCTATGACCAACTGGCACAGATACTGTACTGGCACAGGTGGTGGTGGCTGTGATATTGTAACTTGCACTGGTGGTGGTGGTGGTAATAATTATATAAACAACTACCATAATTGCCTGTACACACAGAAGCTGGGCCAAAATAATGGCAGGGCCTGAATAGAAGCCACGGGTCAGAGCAGGCAGCAAATCTTTAATAGAAGCCAGGTCTTGAATAGAGGCCCGGTCTTGAATAGAGGCCAGGTCTTGAATAGAGGCCAGGTTTGAATAGAGGCCAGGTTTGAATTGACGCTGGGTCTGGAATTCACACACTGAACTCTTTGACCTCTAAGGTGCAAGCTAGAGGTACATGATGCATCAAGACTGATTAATTGGATTCATAGAATAGTGAGAGAAATCACACTATACAATTATGCAGTTCTTCCAGATGAAGGTATGGTCTATGGAGTGCGCACTGCCGCAAAAGAGGCGTGAAAGAAGCCACTGCAATGGACTAAATTGTATCAGGCGACTCCACCCAACTTGCACCTCATTATCTGGCTACCTAGACTGCCACACTTTCAATTATCTATTTGGGCAGCGCCAGAGTACGAAGTGATATATGCATGACATGCAGGCAGCAACATATCTCTAGAGAGCCTGAGCTGTGATGTCTGAAGGCAGTCTTTCAAGCTAATGGCTTTCCAGAAGACCTGCTGAATGACCCTTCCACTACACCCCCTCTACTCTCCTAGTGGAGCCTGTAGCTAATCAGAACCAATGAAGACCCTCTGCACTCCCTATCTCTGTGGTTTGAGTGAGGAGCTTGAGAGAGAGAGTGCACTTCACCAAGTGTTCGTACAGCTTCAAACCAATGTGTAATGAGGCAGCCTCTAACAAAATTCAAGACACGTGTACAGATAGGAGAAGACAGGAGTTGTGTACAAGGTCAGGGAAACATTAAGGAATAATAAATGATCAATGTTTGGTGACTTACACAAAGACGACACATAAAGGGAGACTTGGAGAGCACAACCAAGCAATTATAGAGAGGCGACCCCCAAAATGGAATTCTAGTTCATGCTCAGGAGGCTCAGCTTGAGATTGACTGGATTGCACTACCAAAACAGTGCATGCCCAAAGTAGCCTAAACCATGTTAGGTCTGTGTCCAGTTAGAGGGACTCAAGAAACACCCAAAACAGCAGTGTACCCTATGAAAGTATACACTTGGAATGAGGTTTGCCTGTACAACAACCTCCTTCCTGTCAATTCAAGCACTACCTAGGGTAATTATGCCATTTCCGGGACAGCTAACAATAAACCAGTGAGAACAGTCAGAAAAGGGTGTACTTGAGCAGAAAAAACGCTTACACTTACTGGAAAAACATCTGTTCCTCTAGAGGTGGCAAGAAAACGACCCGTTTTGTTGAGATTGCCTAGCGGCACCATCCTGAGTTGCACCCGCCATTTTCCCTACTCCCGGACATTTTTCCTAAAGTGGGACAGGCATTAGGACTTACGGTGCTTTCATTTAAACTTTCGTTTAAGTGAATAAGATTGGTAATACAACCATGGATCAACATTCAGGACACTTCCAAAGGACTGAACAAGGTTGCTAGAGTCAGATAGCCCTACACAACAAAGATGATGCCATTTGGAACAACTGTCACAGCAAATCCAAGTGCCCTCTTCATCAGTTCCACAGGTGATGCAAAATCTCTCATCCGCCTCTCCAGTATCAATCTGCACATGTATATCTGCCTTCACTCTGCCTAGCTATTGTCTGTGAATTTAAATCAGCAACCAAAGTATGAATATTTTGCTGTTGTCCGGCAATTGGCAACTGCAGTAACTAATATGTATTGAATTTTACTAACGTCTCTCAAGCATAGAAGTTAGTTCTATTACAGCGCATGCAGTTCGATCACCACTGAATTCAATGTATCTTTCCGTAAGCGGATCCGGCCAACCGTTCGAATTTGGCGCGCAATCAAAGATAGTGCAATTCTTAGCTCCTCCTACTTCTTGTCAATTCTTGATGCTCAGGAAGAGATAGGGGAAAAGGAATCGGTGTCCAGCCGCCGAACGAAGGGCACTCGTCTCATTATGGCTGTGGATTATTAAACCCTGCTAGTACAACTATCAACCAAGCGTGGCGTTAGCTGGAAGTTTTGCCTGTCTGTTTCGTGCGACGTACATTTTTGCGGAGTATCCGGGTATTGGCCCTGTCCCGGAAATGGCGTAGCTACCTACGTGTCACTTCATGCACCAGCTCTGGCAAAGAAGGATGCATGCCATTAGCTAGCTACTTGTGGATTTGTTTGGCATACTGTCACAGGCATCCATGAAATCACACAGTTCAGTAATATAGCAGTAGCTACGTAGTTCCATAAGAAGTAGCTACGTAGCTAGCGAATGTAGATGAGTTCAATAGCTCATCTACGACTTAAAGTAGCTATGCCTAAGGAGGGTCAAAATTCATTGCTGAAGGCTCTCACCTTGTGCCTCTACCAAAGCATGATCTGCCAAGAAGGAAAAGGAAGGATAAACACTTGTAAGGACTAGGAAGTAGCTAAGCATCGGAATTACAACAATGATACTATATCACGTGTCCTGCTTTTACATAGAACGTTACCTACATCTTCAGACAGACAGCCTCAGGCTAGATAGCTAGATAGAAATGCGAATAACTGTGGGTATAGGCTCACCTCCCAAAGTGCTGAAAAAGAGAAGAAAACAAAAGAACAGCGAAATCCTCGTCATCGCAACCTGCTACCAATCTCACATGCGTAGCTCAAACGGTATAGGCTCAGTCATATATACTACAGTAGTTAATGATCTGCGAGTCCAAAGAGTACTGTTTAAGGTTAAGGTTGTGTGTGTCTTCGACTATGGCTGAACGGAAGCCGCCGAGGAGGTGACAGTCTAGGATAATGGGCTAAGTGAATTCCTGTGTTGCCCAACTACTCCTGTGTGCGTGTGGTCTGACTCATGCTGGGAAAGAATCATCTTACTGAAACATCGTTTTCAGCAGCTGCGCACGTACCTGAGGACAAAAAATACGCCTAGATAACTATAGGTTCTAACGAAACCAGCAAAGAGTGCGAGATAATGTACGTGCTTGCTTACTTTCGCTAAGTGCCACAAGGATATCACATGTTAGTGTTCTGGGGCTAAAGTGGTGTATAGTTACACGGCAAGACAATTTTCTAGTACTTTCATCTGGAATTAAGTCTTGCAAGGCTCCCTTCATTTGTGGAAGTATAGGCTATAATATGGTGCGGATTTAAGCCCATAGCAGCTAAGCTATGATACACGTAGCTAGCTACGTAGCTACAGGTGCAAAATGAAGAGATGGATGCAGAGGCACAGAATGTTGGGTACCTTTTGAATGCATTTATCAGGCAGTTTCAGAAGTGTGTGGACACTCTACATTAGAACCATGCGTGCATTCATAGCTACACAGACTATATGTATCCTATAGCTAGGGCTTTCTTATATTAGCCACCTAGGTAGCTTAATTGGGCAAAAGAATTTTCCAGCAACTCAACAGCTAGGCTCCATGTTAATCCACCATTTAATTTAATACTGATAACTACCTATTGGCAGATTATGCTCAGACTTCTGCTGTCCCTACCTCCTGTTTGTTCGTAGTTATATATAACTATTAACCCTTTTAATCACCAGTGATGGACTACTAGGTGTAGCTACAAGGGAAAACTGATTCTATAACATAATGAATAAGTACTATACCAGTAGATAGTGTACTGCATGCTTATACCTGTAGTTGAATATACATGCACTAGGTATATAGACATATTTGTAGTAGAATAGAATTTGATCGTATTATACAAACATGAATGCAAAACTGTACAAGTGTGCATTTGAACATGAATGCATGTGTTGTTGGTGTATGTGTTTCCACATGTGCACATTAATTATGTTGTACATACCTTGTGTGCACATATATACACGTCATAGGTGCGTACGTATCTGCATGCGTCAGTGTGGAGATTATTTCATTATTGCTGTAAATGGGGCTTTGTTTCTGACCAAGGGCATGAATTATTGATTGTGCATGTACGAGTTCATAATTCAACGGAGACTAGCAATTATATGTAATTTGGTTCTAGTTGTGATTAATGAGATCTATTTCAGAGCATACCCACTGGTGGCTCCCATTGCACTTTCTCTTCAGCTCCTTCTCCTTGGGCATAAGATGCATGAGAAATAGGAACTAATGAATGGATTGGTTATTAGCTAGTAGGAATATACCCATACAGGGGCTCCATTGTTATGTCCTCTCCAATTCTAACCGCATACATGCAGTATTCAAACATTGGCATCATATCTCCAGTATAAGGCTTCTCTGTCCCTACTATAGGCTGCTTACATTATAGTTGTGTATGTATAGTGTAACCATGGTACCATGCTTTTGCAGCTGTATAAAGTATTGCTCACAAGAGTGTAGGGAGAACAAACACCCTGTAATACGAAGAAGGGGGATTGTAGAATGCTTGAATTTCAGCACAATACTTGTTAATTATACAGTATATGTTCACACATGGGTCATACAGAGTAATAAGCATGCAGGATTTTATAAGGCTGTAGTTGGCTGTACGTAGGTCTAATCTACAACTTGCTGGAAGCCTCAAGCACTCCATATGCTGGGTTCTGATCCATGGCCACATCATCAGCCACTGCAGTGTTTGCAGTCTCCACAGCTTCATATAAGTCCCTGCACAATTGCAACACATAGCACCAGATACGTAACGATTGCATGGAGCATAATTATGACTTTGTGCAGTACATTAAGAGTGTTGATGCTTGCACTTTATTATTTGCTTAGAAAACATTGTGGATCTTGCCCTTCCTAGTCTAGAAGAACTAGAGTTACTTACTGCATTAAGACACCATCTTTGCTTAGCTGATTCTCACATACCAGAAGGGGCTGGTGTTAAATACGTATGTGCTATGACGAAGACCATTTTGGCCACTAAGGCAATGTCAGCTTCATCAACAGTTATCAGTGGACAACGGCTTATGTGGCTAAAAATTCCTGTGTAATACTGTTAATTCTTGTGTAATACCTTATAACCCCTTATGCTGTGTGAGAATTGCTTAAGAACTACCACAAGTGATCCAGGGAATACATTCCATAGCCATGAGTTTCAATGCAATTATGCCATTTTGTCACATATATAGGAGGCTCTTCTGCAATAGCCTTTAGTGTAAAATGGTGTTGTTACTATATCTAGGCATGGAATACTTTCTGAAACAAGAAATTTATGTACATCCCCACCCCCAACCTTGAATCTGCCACACTTCACTGGTTTTGCTTGTGCATTCCATAAATCTTCTAAAAATTCAGGAACTTCTAAGACTTTTCAATTCTGACCGTTCAAAGTTTAGGAAGAAACATGTTCTTTTTGTTTGTGGCTTGTGAAAATGCCCGTGTCTTGCGAAAAGGCACTCTCTGTTGCCATTTTCTGGAAAGCTTCATGAGCAAAATGGCTGATACTGGTCTTTCCTCATCATGGTGTCATGTGTTATTTGTAGGAAGCATGTCTACGAGGAGGTTTGAAGCCCATGCAAGTATTGCAGAAGATTTCGTATATTTACCAAGGAATAGAACATTCAGGACAGGAAAGCTGTAGTTGTCACCCATGCTATTTGTAGCCAGTAGGTAGCCAGCTAATCTCAGCACATTGGACATCTCTGAAGACAACACTGTTTGATTAAGTGTGTTTACCTTTGTTAGACACCATTTCAAAGGTGTATTATGCAGACCCTGTAAGCCATTAGTGGTCTATGCAAATTTTAGGGTTGACCAGAATTTGAAATGTTAGAATGTTTCAAGGCAAGACTGTGGAAAGTTTGCAAAACTAGATTATTGAATATTTAGATTTATGGTACATTAGCTATGTATAACACTGCAATACTGTAAGCTGCAATATCAAATGCCATGGGCTTCTTCCCTTCATTCTCCTTCCAATTGCAACACAATTATATACATAATGCAGATGTAGTCCTGACTATATTGCATCAGCTATTTCATGTATGCACACGGACATTTCATTTGGGCTTTGTGGATATTGCAATGGTGCATGGTAAAAAAGCAGTGAAATTGAGCTAGCCTGTTAAGAGTCAGTGCATGTATAACCTCAGACACACATTGACATAAAAAGACCACTAACTGATCATGATCATTCTGCTTCATTCTACTCCCAATTGCTTTAATACACGTCTTAGAGCCATTCAGTATCTATACTGCAATGCAAGCTGTTACCACAAAAATATATACATAATGCAGGTGTAGCTCTGACTATAATTATATCATCGGCTATATACTTCATGTATAGGCAATAGTTGGAGGTATGCGCGTAACATATACATGTACATGGACATTGGGCTTTGTGGATATTGCAATGGTACTTAGCACAAGGCAGTGAAATCGAGCTAGGCTATTGAGAGTCAGTGCATGTATACTAATAGCAAAACTTCACCCACACATTGACATTCAACAAAAGACCACTAACTGATCATGACTGAGCTCACTTATCATGATCAACATTTTCAAGAACTGCTTTACTGGTCTTTCCATTCCTCAACTTGACTATCCCTACCACAATGCCACACACAAGGAGCATTGCAGCACTTCCTGCTGCAAATCCACCAACAAAGGTACCACCAAGAGATCCACCTGCATGTGCAACATTAGAGTTATTACAGTAAGTATTTCTGTCAATTGCCTCTAATCTTTTCATAGTTTCACTGAACAACATATGAATTATGCAAATGGATACGTCAAGTCCAGAAAGTAAATCATTTGCATATTAAGTCATATAATATCATGCAATGCTAATGAGAGGCATTCATGTACATGTACACAATTAGGCCAGTGCAGCTTCAATAACAGTCACTTGAATAATAATTATACTGATTATTATTCGGGTGACTGTTATTGAAACTGCACTGACTTTGTGAAGCACTGTTTGATAATCATTGCAATATAATCAGGATCAAGTGCTAATGTTTTAATATCTGTAGCTCATAAAGCCATAGGAAAGTGCATCTGACATACATTTTCTTCACCGATTGCAAAGTTGTATCAATTTCAAAAGAAGCTAGCATGACATACAGTGCAGTACCTGTAATAGGACTTGTTTCGGTATTGTCTGCAACACTTTCAACAGAAACAGAGTAGAAGAAAGTCGGTTCCAGTTCAGTAAGGATAATGTTTGAGTCTGTTGTAACAGCTGTTGATGATTGCAACATCCAAGTCCTGCCTTCATAGTCCACCACTGGGGAGTACCAAATCCTATAGTTTGCTGTGCTGTCTTGGTCCCAGCTTACTTGAATGGATGTGAAGGTGCTGTCAATCCACTCAGCAGACAGGCCACTCACAATACTCCTAACCATGTGCACTGTGTGCATGGATCAACCAACAAAGAATACTATGACATTATACATGCAGAGTTTATTGAAATTGACTCTGCATATAATATGCACTAGATCGATTCTATAATTTACATTTCAAAGTGAATGATTCCATGGAACATACCTCCAACGTCTGTGGCAATGTCCACCATCCTGAAGCTCACACTTTCTGGTTCACTCAGTGTGGTAGGGTTCTCAGACTGCACTGAGACTGTGCCAGCAACACAGCACTTTGGCAGCCCAGTTAAGGTGACAGAGGTACTACCAGCAGGAGCAGTCATTGAACTGCTGTTGTCAGAACCAAAAGATGCATTAATCAGGTAAGATAAGCTGAGATCATCCACATCGCTGGTTATGGAGGGAGTCCATGAAACTCGTAATGCTTCAGAAAGGATTGTAACAGTAATTGCCATTGGTGCTATAAGGATGCAAATATACATGTTACAGAATGTGACAAAGTGGAACAGTGATGTAGCATGCATTCGTACGTTTTGGAGCAGTGTGGAAGATTTGTGAAGTACTATTTGATTTCCCCAACAGGCCAGCTGCTTCAACTGTTACTGAGTATGCAGTGTTTGGGAGTAATCCATCAATAGTGAGCTGCAATGTGCCATTTTTTAAAGTACTATAACCATCGACTCCAGATGGAACCTCAGACCAGTAAACTGTGTAGTTGAATATAGCTGCTGCTGAAGACACAGTCCAAGCAAGTGACAGCGAATGTAGTGTGGCACTGGCAAGCTCCACTGCCGGCAGTGCAACACCTGTGGTATGTATACGGTTACGTACATATTAATTTTGGTGTCCAACTTCATATGAATAATAATTATACACAATTAGTCACACGCTGTGAAGTTGGAAATGAATAAAATTGGCGGACTACTTCTCCATTTTCAAAACTCAACTTCAAATTGAAGGGAAGAGCACAATTAAGTACATCAATCAGATGTTTCAGTGGATACAGATATATGAAAACAAACATAAGCAGTGTATTTTCCCACTATTGCCTTGAAATTAAAAGTGCCTTACTTAAAGAGGAATCTACCTTCATATGTCATTGAAGGGAAATGATAATTTACCACATGATCAAATATTAATCACTCTATTAAGATGAAATATTAGCACATCAAGTTACTGCTAAATTGTGAAAGGTATATACATCTGTGCATAGATGTCCCAAAAGGAATATGGAGTAGGGCAAGCTAATGGGATCCATAAATGCACTATACAAAGAGATTCAGGTTTGGGCAAGGGTATATAGAGAGGAACTGAGGGAAGCTTTTGTGGTGATGTACGTCTACAGCAGGAGTGTATGCCATCTGTCACCATGGTTATCTAATGTCTATACTTAGACAGAGTATTGATATCATGGTGGGTGTCCAAAGACAAGTGGAACTAGGCTACTGCCTTATTCAGTTCTTAACAGTAGTGAATGACAAATTATATAGCTGCCACAGAGTAAACTCACCACAACTGGGCACACTGGGACTCCATTGTCTGTTGGCCATGCAAGTAATAGTGCTGTCCCCTTGCAAAACATAGCCTGCATTACAGCTGTAGGTCACTGTGGACCCAACGGTTGTACTGGAGAATCTGCTACGGCCACCATTAGCAGGAGCAGCAGGGGGAGCACCGCAATCAGCAACTGCAGCAGGGGTTTGTGTACATGAGTGAATGAGCAAAAACAACTGTCAGAAAGTTAGTGTGGTCAATGTCACATCAGGCCATAGTTAGCCTAAGGTTTGCATACAATACAAATGAATGATAGGGGAATTTCATAACAAATAAACAAAAACATATTGAATGACTTTAAAATTCTCAGCAAAATACCAAGGCATGTCTACAGAATGTGTATTTGACATGCACAGGAAGCCTTACTTATTGCACTACAACTGAGTAGTTACTGTAATGCAGTAGTCGCTCTATGAATTAAGAAATAACACTATCTATGACCCAAGTACACCTTTGTTTGTGTTGTAGCTGTATCCTCCACAAACTAATAGCAAGAAATCTAACTTCATGCCCAGCCTGAACAAGCTATGCACCTTATAACTCCTGACTGAAAAATCACATGTGTTGTGATAGCTAACATGGAAAGTTAGATCAACTCATTGGCTATCACGGTCAACCTTCACACTGCATTAACTTTGCAGGCCCACTTGCCACATGTCAATGTATACTAATAACACTAGATACAACCTTCCCAAACAGGAACAGTCATGTGACAATCTCATGACCTGCTGCTACAAATTAAACATCATAACATGACGTATAACCTTGGAAAATGACAGCTTAACCTTCTACAAGCTGCACTATTGTCTACATGTAAAATAAGAACATGTTTCTTCAAATCTGATGTACGAAGATTGGTGCAATGAGTGCTGATTATTGTATAACTTGGCCTTTCAAAGTGCATGCATCATGCACAGTCACATGTGTCCTCAGCACCTCATGGAAGAATGTGAAAACCACAAGGTTCACTTTATGTAAATATAAAAGGGTGTGTAAAAATGTTTCCACCAAAAACAAGGGCAGATGTAGGGATGGTGCAGTGTGTCTCAAGGGCATAGCAAACCACCTGGTGGAAAAACCGTAGGAACAAGGAGGAGGGCCGGTCCGTGGAAAGAGGGGGGCTGTGGTGGGTGGGTGCAAGATGTATTACTTCTGTTTTGATAGGCTATCATGTTACAAAATTCGCTGTGATATAGGCTAGGTGGCACAACAGGGGGCTAGGGGATATAGCCCCTCTCCTCCCCCCCCAAATACTTGGTCCCAAAAATTGTGGCTGTAGGCAAGATTGGCTTGCTCATGGAGTAACTCCCTCTATCCCAATCATATTTTGCTGCCACTCTGACTCCCTGTCTAAGGGCTCTACATATATACCCATGCCACAGCTAGGCGATCTAGATGTATGGCCCCTACTTGCATGCAAGAGAGTTGCACCATACCTACACCGTTGAATGCAGGGTGATTGTGGAGTGGAACCGGACGTGGCAGCTAGCTCTCCACCACCAAACGATCTCGGAAATGATGGCCGGGAGCAACACGCAGTAATTGAAAATGGCTGCTAAATGGCGCAACCGCGGATAACCTTCGAAACAGCGCGCGGGTCAATGTCAGTCGAAGCATGTGCGCATGCCGTATGCACCCTGGAACAGTCAGCTGACCGCGTTGATGAACTATTGAATAGCAACTGTAAGAGGATTAGACTGAAAACCGTGTCTAAAACGTGTAGTTACGTCAGCGTAAGATGACGTCTTTCTCTCAGGGCAACCTCCCCAAGGTCTGGAAACCTCCATTTGAGAACTTGTTCGCAGAGTCATCAAACCTACAAAACAAACTTACCCGTCAAAAGCGCTGTAGAACTGTGGGTAAATTATTCTCTTACTCCTATGGTTTGTGAGTTACAGCTGACGGAGAAGAAGAAGTCTTTAGAACAATAAGAAGACGAAACACGGGAAAAGGCTTCGATGCTTTCTACATGATGGCGCGCTTGCTCGTCAAAGTAAGGCTAGCTCTGTATACTGTACAGCCTCCCTTCCTTGTAAGCGGTTTCTTGTGTTGGTTCTTTCTACTGTTCAGGAGTAGCGCTGCTTTTCGTTTGTATTACAGCATACAAACAACCACCACCATCCCTACATAGACAGCACTACATGTCCCACATATGACTCTTCTCTGAAGAATGCTGGATAAACTTGCACTCCTTGTGTATACTTTACCATAATAATTATACTTACATTACGGTAGCTACATTCTACAAGGCCTGTCCATAGGTATAAGTGGCAAATGATGGCCACTGTACAACTTCTGTCTTTATTTCAGCCTCAGACAAGGTGTCTGTATAGGATTCAAACTTGACCAGAAGGAAGGGGTTACACCACAGATATGAATAATGCACTAGTCTATACTTCAGTAAAACACAACCAGTGTGACTGGCTCACAAGCAATTGCACACATATTGCACAGAGTGGGTTGGTTCTATCAAATATGCTCACATATGTGTGGCTACCACACCATAATTGATTGAATTGGAATTCTCCAACTATGTACCGCAGGAAGTGTGCATGGGATTCACAATTAGCCGCCATGGCCAAATATAAGATGCTACAATGATAACTCACTGCAAGTAGGTACACTTGGACTCCACTGTCTATTGGCCATGCAAGTTAAAGTGCTGCTCCCTCGCAGGGTGTAGCCTGTATTACAGCTGTAGGTCACTGTGGACATGAAGGTTGTACTGAAGGAACCACGTTGGCCATTAGCAGGAGCATCAGGAGGCACAACACAGGAAATAGCTGTAACAGGGTTAGAGTGTGAAAGAAGCAGATTCAAGCAATCAACCCTAACATAAGATTTAAAAATTGACTGCTATTTAGCGGTACTATTAAGGTGTTGCTTTATAGCATGGATGTAGTACCAACATCTGCCAAATGTTCAATTTGCAGAGTTAACTCACGATTACAAACTGGTGCACTTGTACTACTCCACTGTCCATTTGCCATACAAGTGATAGTGCTCTCTCCTACCCGCATGTAGCCTGGTTGACAACTGTACATCACTGCAGAATCAAAGGTTGTACTGGAGACACTGCCACGTTGACCGTTAGGATGAGCATCAGGAGGGGCCCCACAGTCAATAACTGCAGCAGGGTTTCAGTAAGCATAAAAGAAGTATAAACAAACATTACAACAAGCGATGGAGATCTAGGGGTGAGATGCAGTCAAAATGAGATGGAGTGTGAACTGTGAAGAGTGAATCATGTGAAAGATTGACATAGGGAGGTAGGGCATAGGCTATAATTTAGGGAGGCAGTTTCTGTGAGATCTGAGCTTATAGGCAATGACTGCATTACATACACAATGTATAAATTGATTCGGTAGAGGCTCATAGCTGCGATTGTAGATTTAGCAAATAATTAGATGAGCAATACTGCAGCTTGAAGAAAGGAGGGTCGCAGGACGTTTCGGCTCGAGAGCCTTAAACAAACGGGTTTAAGCAGCATGGTGTTCCACCGTCGCCCGTCTAGTCTTTCGCACACGTTTCCCGACGTGCCCGCACGGATCGTCTGCAAATATCAACAAAATGAGGCTCTCGAGCCGAAACGTCCTGCGACCCTCCTTTCTTCAAGCTGCAGTATTGCTCATCTAATTATTTGCTAAATGTATAAATTGGTGGTATCAATACCCAGTGTATGAATGTGAAGTGTGGATGTTGAAGTTTACTAAATAATGGAACTGCAGATAAATTGTCAGTTAGGAGAATTCTGTAAGTAGCAGATTCCATGGACTGTGTGTGAAGTACAGGGATTACAATAGCACTGAAGTATAAAGCAGTGCATGGCAGCACAGCTGAAGAGGAGAGGGGGGATAAGATAAAGGTGAATCATGGTGGTTTAGTGGAAGATCAGTGAGAAGGCAAGTGGCAGGAAAGGGACTAGAGGATTGAGAAAGAGAAGGAGTGATGGGATTGGGTTCAAACTTGTGCCACATCATTGACAGGAGAAAGCAATCATTAAAGGGCCCATGACATGCCAAAACAAGTTTCCCTTAAAATTTACTATACATCGAATGACCACTCTGCGTGACATTATTTTTTAAAATTCCGGCTGTAAAGGGATGTAAATCGAGGATAGCCTTCACAAAATCGGCCATTTTTCGATTAAATGCGTGGGTTAATGCGCTTTCTTCTAGCTTCACTCATGACATCACAACGAGAACGAAAGTAGATAGCGATCATACTCTTGTATTGCTAAATGAGCGTTTCTTCAGACAATTCCACTGACTACGAGGACTCCTTGAACAGCAGAGAAGGAAGCAACGACGATAGAAGGCAAAGCGAGGACAAAGAAGATACGGAAGGCTCATCAGCAACGCTTGGGATAGCCCCCTAGCTACCAGTTCGAGCCCGTAGGGCCTGCCTCGGCGCCTGCGAACGAATCTCCAAGCGACGGCTCTGATGAGAACGACGAGGGATCAGTTTGGAGGCTGAATAACACCAATTGGTATGCAATTGCATCAAGCACGGAGATCGTTCTTCTTATGAATCATTACTCTCGCAATGTAAACAACCGAGACTCTTTGTAAGCACACCCGCAGGATATGGACCTGTTGTAGCAGCTGCAATACCTTAGAAACAAATTCAGTGTGCATGCATATAATATATAAGCCCAACAATACAGGATCATAATGGCATTTAAAATGCTTGATCGTTTCATTGACTTTCAAATTGTAAAAGTGTCCATCATGAGTACAGTAGACTGTGCGTGTACAGTGCAGAGACCTTATGTCTGCTGCTGGTGTACACATGAGACCAATGAATACTGTAATGGTGTGTGATAACTCCTCTTGTGTGTGGTTTCACGACTGCAGATACTATGCCAACAGACCTTGAATGAAAATGAAGCCATGCACAAGTTCTGTTATATAATTATCTGTTCAAACATCTCATTGCTCATCTAGAACTGACCTGTGCCCATTTTCTTTTAATTATAGCAGATCTGGAGCTAATTCTAGGGTCACTGGCTTTAAAGCTTCAAAATGAATTGATGAATGTGCCCAGGCCATTGACCTATCTTCAGATCAGCTGCCTTGGGGAAGAGGGTTGGGATTGCAATACTCTTAAGGATGCACTTCTTAGGTGGCATTCCCATCTCCTCAGAGATAACAACAGATGACTAAAAGCAGTCTCTGGTGAAGTGTAGACTGCAGACCACTGAATGGTCAGTGGGTCCATTCCAGTCAGATTGCCATCTTCCTACATTGCTAGACCATTTCGCCTTTCTAGCCGGGTCCTTGGGGAAGGTGTGAAGGCTGAAACCTCCCTCAGTGCTTCTATTACACCCACCAGCAACACAGCGTTTAGGCATAGTTCCTAACTAGAAGCGTTTGCAAATAACGACCATAATCGTGGCATTTTTTGTATCTTTTCGCAGCTGGTAGCGTTCCCCTTGTGACGTCATAACGCGTCGCCCGACAAAATGCCTGCCTTCTCGAAGCACGACGCCGGAAGTGAGCTGTTTTCGACCGTTTGCGTACATTGCGAACGGTTTTCATCGGCGCCCCTGGTGCTTTTGAGGTATTTTCCATTTAATAAAGATAACTTGTTTTGGCATGTCATGGGCCCTTTAACATTGCCATTATATGAACTGAACTAATAGAGCGACTTATGAATATACTTTTCACAAACTCGCACACTTCTACAAACATGTTGAAGTCCAATATTTAATGTAAGCTGTTACAGAGAAAACTTACCATTGCAAGTAGGTACGCTTGGACTCCACTGTCCATTAGCCATGCAAGTTAAAGTGCTGCTCCCTTGCAAGCTGTAGCCTGTATTACAGCTGTAGGTCACTGTGGAACCAGCGGTTGTACTGGAAACACTGCCACGTTTTCCATTATTAGGAACATCAGGAGGGGGCCCACAGGAAACTGGGTTGCAAGTGGGAAAGAAGAAACAATCATTTCAGCAAGCAAGACAGACCTAGAGGTGAGATTCTATGACAATTATAAGAGAGGTGGAAGGAGTGTGAAAGAAGCAGATTCAAAGCAACCATCCTTAACATTAGAATTAAAAATTGACTGCTATTTAGTGGTACTATAAGATGTTACTTTATAGTATGGATGTAGTTAGGGGGAGGGCGGAATTTTGGTACAGTTAGTTAACTGCGGTGCTTAATGGATTATTAGTAAGCTGAATAGGGATAATGAGATACCAATTCTTTTCAGCATTACTTGGTGTGAGCTACATTTTCCATACTTAGTAGTAGTCTACAGCACAGGCAGGACAGGCAGAAATCAGGTCTACAGCAAGATGTTCAACATTTAGGTATGTAGGAAGTGTCCTCTCCTGTCACGCTTTGTCATTTTTACGTTCTTCTTCTTGAAGCGCCATCCTTCATCTCTGGAATAAAACTTTGTCCCTAAGTTGGTACCTGAAACACAGTGCAGCTTTTGACTGGGACGCAGCTCTGAGGCATTGAGTTGCTGTCTTCCAAGTCTCTGAGAAGACAAGGGTGAAGAACTTCCCTCTATGCCACCTTTGTCTGGTTAGTTCTTCAAAGCAATGAATCCAGCCAAAAATGCTGGCAGCCGTATGTAACCTCCACCAGGATAGGGAAGGCTATATGTCCAGTATAAGAATGAGTCATCTACAGTACATCCTATCCATACTGGTGTCCATCAAGGGTCTGTTGAGGGACAGTGCTCTTCATCTTGGATATAGCAGCTATCACAGATGTTGCTTTTCCCTGCCATCAGTCTACAGTAACTGGAGAGGCTGGGGATGGAGTTGCTTGATAAGGAAGGTGACAAAATGAATACCTAGATGTTCTGAAATCCCAAGTCTCACCAAGTGCAGGACTGCACCTATGCTGACAAATCTGCCCTGCTCACTAAAAGTCACAAGGATGCATGAACACAGCCATTTGAGAGGTTGACTTTGTCTTGCAGAAGTTCGGTATTATAATCACTGACAAGAAGACAGTGTAGTGATGCGGCCCTACTAGAACAGAGCAAATGTTATTCTCCATTGGCAACAGTCACTGTACATGTACAATGTCATGATCTTTAACTACCAGGAATCACTATCTCTGCTGCAACCGACTTTTCTGTTAAATGCTGGGCTCCTGGCCAACTGACTATGTCTGCATGACTGCTCCTTATGAAGAGCTGCACACGCTTTCACATTTCTCTATGCACACCATGTCATGATTGGGCTGCAGATGGTGGTGAATGTGTTACTACTAGCATGCTGAACACATGAAGTTCAGAAAACAGAAGATGAAGCAGTTATAGCTATACAATACCTACACCTTGCAATATTTTGTGTGCTCAAATTCATCACCCACAGAAGTCACCACATGTAGGTTTTAGTCCCATGCAATGCTAAGGGACACTGAATAAATGTTCCACCTTTCTTGTTTCTGAACAATTCTACCTGTATACTTGGTGGAGACAAACATTGTGACAAAAGAAGACACTTGAGGTGAAAACGTCTCACTAATGTACCTTTCTTTGCTACATGATTGCTCAGAATAATTTCATTTTTATGCAACATTCCTATCTATCCTACGACAACGGTGTAGTGTTGAACTCCTATACAGCTACCACTATTCTGACAGGGAATGGTGCATGGTATGAATATTGAAAAGAGTAACAATGAAATAGAACAAAGATCTTCAATATGATTGACTGGAAAATGATTGTCACACTAAAGCACAATTCCAACGTCATTCTTGAATGAAACTGTCAACAGCTGAAACTCACTGCAGAAGCACAGTAACTGCTAAAAAATATTATGCTTGTTATACTCAGTACAGCAGTATTTGGTCATCAACTCGAGACACACATGTAAGGCTTACCATTATGTAAACAATGTGGGCTTCTGTGCAGCCAATTTTTTATCTTTGTAATTATGCTTGTTTCTCCTACTACTTCACCAGAACAAAAGTTATATGAGTACAAATGAAAGACAAAGAATCCCTCTATAGCTCTGCAAATGATTCTTGTTGACCGATTTGCTATGCTGAAAAAAGTGAAGCTGGTAAAAGGGCAGTAAATGCTTGTGTGGTAATTTTCAGAAAGGAATGGAGAAGAAATTGCCATCATACAGTGTGCAATCACAGTATCTAACGTTTCCATGTGCAATCAATAGGAATACTGCACTGCATTATTACACATGGAAATGTCAGAAAATTCCCTTGACCATGCAGCCATTTTTGTAATCGCTTTGAACTTGCCAACAATCAACGCAGAACAATTTCATGAAGGCACTGGCTGAATGCCTATGTAAATATGTCACACAATATTGCTCACATAGTCAGGGCAACACAGGAATTCACAGCTTCACGTGACCATTCACCTTACATTATGTAAAATACCCCCTGCCATTCCCACATGCACAGAGCACCACAAAAACAAGGCCTAGGGTTATGTGTATTGTGCAAACTACCATACATGAGTGGTCAATTCGAGCATCTCTCTTGACAATGGTTAAATCATTGGAATTTACACCAACCAGCCTTCTACAGTGTTTCAGTAGGCTGGGGAAGGCTATTGATGGCAACCATTGATGGCCTTCCTCACTAGTCATCCTATATATCCAGATGGTAGAGCCACAGATAGCTATATTTCCCCCTAGTTTGCACTCATCAGTGTGCTGTACGTACTGCATGATGGATGGCAGGATGACCAGCTACTCTTGTATCCACCACCAGTGAAACACTTGTAGTTTCAACAACAGCGAATACTGTCATAAGTTATATAAGCGTGACTTGGCGCTAAGTTGCTGAAAGGACAGTTCAGCAGATGGCCACTGCCAAGGCTAGGTTGACAAAGGCTAAATCACTGGAATTGTACACCAACCAGCCTTCTATGCCAATGGCGTCTCAGTACACTACACTGATGAGCCCCAACTAGGGCAAACCAACTGTCTGTGGCTCTACCATCTTCGTAGGATGACCAGTGGGGGAAGGCGATCGCTGGTTGCTATCAATAGGGCTTGATGCCCTGCAGCTTCCTGAGACTCCATTGCTGTAGAAGACTGGTTGATGTTAAATTCCAGTGATTTAGCCTTTGTCAACCTAGCCTCGGCAGTGGCCAACTGCTATGAACTGTCTTTTCGACAGCGTCTCTTTTGTTAGTTCTGTCACCAATGCAAAAGCTCTGCTGTCTATATCTATGCATGTAAACAACACAAAAAGCAGCATGATTTCATGACCAAAAACTGGTGTTGAAAGAGTCTTCAGCTCGTTGCATATAGAATTATTGTCCTCTTTCAGTGAACTCTACAGCAATCAGAAGCAGCTCTCAACGTGAGCCCCAGTAAAGATTGATAGCAGTTTTCATAGCAAACGTTGTGCAATTTGTTGAGCTGTTCTACTAGGCACATAGGGGTAACAATGCATGTAAATTACCACCTTACCAATGCACTGAGGTACACTCCCACTCCACTGTCCATTGGACTGGCAGGTTCTACTGTTTGATCCCTGTAGTGTGTAGCCTGCATCACAGGTGTAGGTCACTATAGAGTTGTAGGTTGTGCTGGAGAGACTGCGTTGATTATTTGCCGAATTACCAGGATCACCACAGTCAACAGCTGCAGAAACAGGTACGAAATATAGTCACAAAGTGCCACATATACCTTGTATCAAGTGTGAAATCCAAACTAATGGAGTAAGAGCCATCCATGTACAGCTGTGTTTCACCAATTTTGGTGCTTATCAGTTATTAGTTGTACTGAAGAGCTATCAGAATGACTGATATCAGATGTACATAGTCTCACATACTCAGCTCGTCACATTCTTAGCTGTCATCGATATTGATATTATGTTATATAGCCAAGAGCAGGCCAAAAAACTGTGCTTTCCAAGAGACAAAATGCCTGCAGACATTACTGTTAACGGACGATCACTCATTTCACCCATTGATCATGTATATAGTTGCTAGCTCTGCCAGTTCAGCACAAAACCATGCCAGTTCAACGGCAAGCATAATCTGAAGCAGTGGAAAGGGACTGACTATGACTATCCAAGACACTGCAGGAAACATTTCTGGGTGTCACCAAGTGTCACCAAGAAAACCAAGAGTATATTCTTCTCACCAGTGAGATTGAAATTGCAACATCTTTCAGATTGAGAAGAATGCTCCTTTGCAGGAAGCGGGGTTCACTTTGCCATCAGGGCTACCTTCAATAAGATGCATTCGAAATGCAAGTTGTGATGTACAAATAAGATGCTCCATTGAGGCAATAAACTAGTTGTTACATACTCTGCTTCTATAGGGCACACTGTGTAACACATTAACTGAACACAGATCAGAGGGTGAGGTAAGTAAATGAGCTACACCCTAGAAGCTTGGCAGCATTGATTAATGTTTCTGTATATAACAATGCTTCTTGTTCTGTATGTGTCTTGAATTACTATTGAGTCTTGCCCAGCCATGTGAACTTGCTCATGTGACATAGTACAGTGTTAGGTACTGTACCATTATTGTGACACTATGGGCTAGTACAGTTGATTTCAATAATGGTTGTCCAAATGGCAAATGGCGAAGTGAAAGCAGTATTTAGCATGATGTCATGTGTACTCTTGGTCACATGCACCACTTGGAATGATTGTATTGAGACATTGCATAATGACACCATGCCATTTGCCACTAAACACTATTTGCGAATCACTGTTTGCTAATCCGACAACCATTCTGAAATCAACTGTACATATGAAGCCTTAGGTATTGCAGGAAGTAATTTGAAAATGACAACAGAAACAATTCCGCAGCAGGCATATTAGCAGCTTACCAATGCACTGAGGTACACTCCCACTCCACTGTCCATTGGACTGGCAGGTTCTACTGTTTGATCCCTGTAGTGTGTAGCCTACATCACAGGTGTAGGTCACTATAGAGCTGTAGGTTGTACTGGAGAGGGTGCGTTGACCATTTGTAGGAGTATCAGGAACACCACAGTCAACACCTGTAGAAACAGGTACAGAGTATAGTCACAAAGTGTCACATATTCCTTGTATTAAGTGTGAAATCCAAACAAATGAAGTAAGAGTCATCCATGTACAGCTGTTTCACTCATTTTGGTGCTTAGTAAATAGCTGTACTGATCAAGTTATGTATCAGAATGGCTGACTGTTTCTGTATATACATAACACATGTGCATAGTCTCACATACTCAACCAGCTCCTCACATTCTTAGATGCTGTCATTGACATTATGTTGTATAGCTGAGGGCAAGCCAAAAAGCTGTGCTTTCCAAGAGACAAAGTGACTGCGGACATTCTAGTAATGGATGATCACCCATTTCGCCCATTGATTATAGAGTGGCTCTGCTGGCTCAGCATAAAAGCATACCAGATCAATGGTAAGCAGTATCTGAAGCAGTGGAAAGGGACTGGCTGAGACTACCCAAGACTCGGCAGGTCACACTACTGGGTGTCATCAAGTGCGTTTTCAAGAAGAAAACCGAGAGTACCTTCTTCTCATCAGTGAGATTGAAATTGCAACATTTTTCAGATTGAGAAGCCTAGGATGCTCCTTTGTAGGAAGCTGGGTTCACTTTACCATCAGGGCTACCTTCAATAAGATGCATTCGAAATGCAAAATGTGATGTACAAATAAGATGCTCCATTGAGGCAATAAACTAGTTGTTACATACTCTGCTTCTATAGGGCACACTGTGTAACACATTAACTGAACAGAGATCAGAGGGTGAGGTTAGTAAATGAGCTACACCCTAGAAGCTTGGCAGCATTGATTAATGTTTGAAATTCTAAAATGCTCTATTGGGGCAATAAACTAGTTGTTACTGTGGTGTTACGGATAGGCAGGGATTAAGTGAATGCGATTTGGGACTTGACTATAAGGAACACACTCTTTGTGTGGCAGCCAACGACAACTTCATTAACAACACACATGCCCATGCTTACAAAGATCACATGCACATACATAACTACAACAAAAGATCACTACAGTAACAATACAATAATAACCACACACGCATGTATGCATACAACTATCAAATACATAATAATACAACGCAAGATTACTGCACCAATAACAATAATAATAACAATATCAAACACCACATCTCTCCCCCCTTAGTTAATGCATAGTCAAAAGCCCCAGCGGTTGGGTGGATGATGCTCCCGTTGTGGATAATGTGGTACTGACACACTTGTGTCACCGGGAGGTGATGCGCTGGTGGACTCATCACCACTTTGTGTCTAGGACGTCACAGCATTTGACCGAGTAATAGCAATTTGAGTCTCTGCCGCGGCTATTGGACTTGTTGGTGGAACAAAATCCCCCTCTTCCAACGGATCATGGATTTCTGCTTCTGGATTCCCACTCTGGACACTAGGGTCTTCACGAATGTGATCCACATGCCGATTCCACTTCTGCCCCCAACGCACTTGAATGACATAGGAGAGTGGCCCCAAGATCTTGGCAATGACCCCAGGAACCCACTGGGGTCCATCTCGAAAGTTATGAACTATCACCGACTGAACTGAGAAATGTCTTACACGACTGTGTACGTCATGGAACACCTTTTGGTCGGCTTGCTTACTTCGAACTCCGGCAGCCACCTGAGGTCTCAGCAAATCCAGTCGGGTGCATAAGCTTTGGCCAAGGAAAAGGGAGCTGGGAGACACTCCAGCTGTTGCATGTGTCGTGATGCGATACTGCAACAGAATAGAGGCCAAAGCCTGCTCAAATGATACACCCTTCTGGCAACCGGCCTTCAGAGCCGCTTCACCGTTTGCACCAGCCGCTCTGCTGCTCCATTTGATGACGGATGATAAGGAGAGCAGTGGATGTGCTTTACTCCATTCAGTGTCAGGAACTGCCTGAACTCAGTTGATGCAAATTGTGGCCCATTGTCTGTCACCACTTGTTTTGGGAGACCATAACGGGAGAACATTTCCCTCAACACAGCAATGGTCTTGGCCGCTGTTGTGGCATTCATTTCCAACACCTCCAGCCACTTGGAGTGAGAGTCGACGACCATCAACAGCATTTTTCCCATAAATGGTCCTGCGAAGTCCAGGTGAATGCGTTGCCATGGCACTGTTGACCACACCCATGGGTTCAGTGGTGCTTTAGTTGGAGCTGTCTTGACTGCCTGGCACGTGGAACAGACTTTTACTCGTTCTCCCAACTCTCCCTCCAACTCAGGCCAGCACATATAACTGCGAGCCGAGGCTTTCATTCGGACCACTCTTGGGCGTCCCTGGTGAGGCTCATCCAGAACTCGTGTGCGCAATTTGCTAGGCACCACTACCTGAACACCCCACAATACTGTGTCTCCCTCCACCGTTAGCTCTATTCTCTTAAGCCAATATGGGTGCAGAATCTCTGGAACCTGCTGTGGCCACCCTTGTCGCACGTACTGCAGAACTTGACTCAACAATGGGTCGTTTCAGCTGGCTGCCTCCAGGTCAGATGACATGATTGGTAGGGACTGAATTTGAGCCAAATTGAATGTAGTAGCATCGTCAGGGTTGCTGGGCACTGAGACTTCTGGTGGTGGCAAACAGAAAAGACCATCCGCATTTTCATGTGAACCTGTAGGCCGGAAAAGGATGACCGATAAAAGCAGAGCCCAGCGCTGCATGCGAGCTGCTGCTAGTGCTGTGGAATGCCCTGCTTTGGCCCCAAGATGGTGGTTAGAGGCTTGTGGTCCATCACCAGTGTGACATGATGGCCATACAAGTATTGGTGAACTTACGAACTCCAAATGCTAGTGAAAGAGCTTCTTTCTCCACCTGTGATTAGTTGCGCTCACTAGCTGACAAGGTTTGAGATGCAAAAGCAATTGGATGTTCCAATCCATTCGGCAAGATGTGCGATATGACTGCTCCCACACCGTAAGCTGATGCATCTCCCGCTAAACGCAATGGAAGCTTTGGATCATAGTGCACTAGCACTGGCGCTTCCGTGAGTTTCATCTTTGCATTCTTAAATGCCTCATCGCAGTCCTGTAACCATCTTTAAGGCTGACCTTCCCGGAGAAGCACATAGAGGGGATGTAACGTGGTTGCCAGATTCGATGAAACTTGCCGTAATAGTTAATTAAACCTGGGAACGATCGAAGCTCCTGCACATTTCGTGGTTTTGCTGCTTCAACCATGGCTGCCAGCTTCTTTGCTGAGGTACGCACTCCTTGTGCATCTACCCTGTGCCCCAAATACTCCACGGCCTCCTCAAAAAGTTGGCATTTCTCTTCATTCAGTCTAACTCCATGCTTTTGGAGTCGTCCCAGCACAGTCTCCAGGTTGGACATGTGTTCTGCATCTGATTGGCCAGTGACGAGAAAGTCATCCAGGTAGCAGATTACCTGTGGTATACCCTGCAAAATGGCATCAATAGTGCGTTGGAACACTGCTGGGGCCGAAGCTACACCAAATGGGAGCCTAGTATACCGAAATAACCCTTTGTGGGTATTTATGGTAATGAGTTTGGATGATTCTTCATCCAAGGTAATTTGCTGGTATGCTGAAGACAGGTCTAATTTGGTGAACTTCTGACCACCTGTCAGACAAGCAAACAGCTCACTAGGCTTGGACAAGGGGTACTGATCCACATCCAGGTATGGATTAATGGTAACCTTGAAATCTTCGCAAATACGAATGGTTCTGTCTTTCTTTGGAACTGGCACAATTGGGGTTGCCCATTCACTATGCTCCACCGAGACCAGTGTGCCATTCTCTACTAGGCAATCAATTTCCTTGCCAACTGTCTCCTTAATGGCAAAAAGCACAGAAAGTGGTCTACGAAATTGTGGCTTGGCTCCATCTTTCAGGTGCAGCTGAGCTTTGAACCCTTTGATGGTACCGAGCTCCTGCTGGAAAACGTCAGCATACTTCCGGTTCAGCTGATAAAGTGTCAGCAAACTATTGTGAGCAGACATGTCCTGATGTTGGACCAGTTGAGACAGATGTCTTGCAGCCAATCACAGCCCAACAGACATGGGGCACTGCCCCCAACCATATAGAGGGTGTGGTTGCCAACATACTCCCCATACTTGACCTGCACACCCATCTGCCCCAACAGCGGTACAGGCGACACTGTGAAGCTTCAATGAAGCTCTTTTTATGTCCGCCACTGGGAAAAGATCTTTCTGCGTTTTCCTTGAAATGATGGATACTGCAGCCCCTGTGTCGATCTCCATTTTCACATTCTTCCCATTTATCTCCAGAACCACCTCATATGGTGGGCATGATGATGAGCCAATCTGATAAACAAATTCAGAATCATCTGTAAACTCGTCCTCTAGACTCACCTTGTGGATCTCTCTTAGCAGACCGACATACCACCGCAGTGTGGCTCTTCTTACCACAAGTGTGGCAAGTGGCATCCTTAAATCGGCAATAATTTGGCAAATACCCTGAGCGACCACAGCGATAGCACCCCTTTTCTCCAGTCTGATCACCAGAGGATTTGATGCTGCTAAAACTACGCGCTCCTCAAACTAGCCTATCACGTAAGGCTTCATCCAGATATGCCTCAAACTCGCACTTACTGGCTAGCGGCCGCAATTCAGCCACGTACGCGGCTATAGACTCCCCTGCTTGGTTGCGACGATGGAAATGGAATGGTTCCGCGATGATCAAGGGCTTTGGCTCCTAGTACTCCTTCAGAGCAGCGACGATGTCCACGAAAGATTTTTCTTTCGGGTTCCCGGGGGCCAACAGGTCACGTAAAACTCCGTACGTTGCACTGTCTACGGAACTAAGGAATACAGGTGCCTTTTGTCGTCCCTGACGCCGTTTGCTTGAAAGAACAGTTCCACCCGCTCCACGTACGCGGACCACGACTATGCGTCCGCGTTGGACTCCTGGATTCTTCGGAAAGACGTCATGACAGCATCCCACCTTCGTCGCCAGTTGTCTTATGCTTACCACACTCAGAAGAAAAGCAGTTTCCGGTCATTTTTCTCCAATGTGATGACTTTAAATGAGTATTGACCTGGGCCACACATGTGAGACGTGTCCATTGCATAAACAATGCGTGGCTAATTTTGATCTTTGCAATTTCGCTTGTTTTTCCTACTACTTCATCTGAACGAGAGCGATACATGTACCAAATGAAAGACGAAGAATCCCTGTATAACTCTGCAAATGATTCTTGTTGAGATTGAATTGTTACACTGAGAAACATAGCTGCAAGTGAAGCTGGTAAAATGGTGGTAAATGCTCATGTGTTAATTTTCGGAAAGGCACACAGAAAAGTAAATGGCATCATTCAGTTTGCAATCGGAAGATCTAACTATCCATGTGTAATAATTTGCTACACTAGTCCTTTGGCTTGACATTTAGTTGACAAAGGAAATTCCAGCCTCTATAACTCTCGATAGGAATACTGTGAAGCATTACTACTCACGAAAATGTTAGAAAATTCCCTTGACAAAGCATTTCAATCCTAATCGCACTGAAAAGCCTTGTCAACAATCACCAAAGAACAATTTTGCAAGCACTAGTTGAAAGCCTATGAACACATGATATTTGCCAATAATGGCTGATGACGTTTCATTACACCATGCTTTTTGATAGATTCACTAGAATGTTTCAACTAATACTGAATGGTTATGTTGATTCGTCCTCAGGCATGTAGCTAGCTGACAGTTTAGCATGCTTAAAGATGACTCAGTCAAACGTTCTTTGCAGATCATGATCATGTCACACAATATCGCTCACATAGTCAGGGCAACACCGGAATTCACACTTCTGTGTGACCCTCCACCTTACATATGTAAAGCAAACTCTGCCATGTTCCACAGGCGCAGAGCACCACAAAACAGTTATTAAGCACATTGCATAAAATAATAGACACCCCAAGTGGCTTAATTTAAGCACAGCAGTCTCTCGTGATTGTTCTATTACCAATGCAAAAGCTCTGTTGTCTATAAATCTCAGCATGTGAACAAAACACAAAGCAGCATGATTTCATGACCAAAAACTAATGTTGAAAGAGTCTCCAGCTCATTGCATATAGAATTATTGTCCCTTGTCAGTGAACTCTACAGCAATCAGAAGCTGCTCTCAACATGAACCTCATTAAAGATTGATAGCAGGTTTTCATAGCAAACACTGCACTGTTTGCTGAAATGTTTTACCAGACAAAGGGGAAATAGTACATGTAAATTAGCAGCTTACCAATGCACTGAGGTACACTCCCACTCCACTGTCCACTGGACTGGCAGGTTCTACTGTTTGATCCCTGTAGTGTGTAGCCTACATCACAGGTGTAGGTCAGTACAGAGTTGTAGGTTGTACTGGAGAGAGTGCTTTGACCATTTGTGGGAGTACCAGGATCACCACAGTCAGTGGCTGCAGAAACAGGTACAGAATATAGTCACAAAGTGGCACATATTCCTTGTATCAAGTGTGATTTCAATTGTGTAATTCTCAGACTTATGAATTTCTATATAGAAAATATTACAAAGCTAGTCTGTGAAACGCATCAAATGTTTGTTACATCAAACTGAACCAACCCTAATGCTGAGTGGCACCCAATGGTCACATTCTTAAAAACTGAACAAATAGGAGTAAGAGCCCTCTACCTACAGGTGTTTCACCCATTTTGATGCCTATCAGTAATTAGTTGTACTGATAGAGCTGTCAGAATGACTGACTGTTTCTGTATATACCACATGTGCATAGTCTCGCGTACTCAACCACCCCTCAGCATTTAAGATGCCGTCATCAACAGTTATGCCATATAGCTGAGGGCAGGCCAAAAATTGTGAGACAAAGTGCCTGCGGACATTCTACTAACTGATGATCACCCAGAGAAAGGCACTAACGTCTGCATTCAGGATGACGAAAAGCTGGAAGTTTTGCCATTGTGCTAGAAGGCCTTTTCAGAGAATACCACTCTTCAGCAGTACTGGGCAAGCAGCGTCTGGATGTCACCAAGCAACTGCTTTGTCAGTGATCGTCGGCTACACCTGTCCGCACTGATGTTAAACAGTAGTTTTGCCCAAAATACAGAGAAAGATAGTGGCAGGGGTAGATAAACGTGACAAGTAAAAACATGGCTAGACCAACCCTACCCAGTCACTGCCACAATGTAAGGGGGCAGTAACAACACCACATAAAGGTGTCACTGACTAAGTGGTTGCTTGGTGACATCCAGACACTGCTTGCCCAGTGCTGCCCAGGCCTTCCAGCAAAATGGCAAAACATCCAGCTTTTTGTCATCCTGAATGCAGAGGTAAGTGCCTTTTTCTTGTCATCTACTCACTCCAGCTAGACAGGGTTAACTTTCTATTGCCTACTGTTGTGCTCTTTGTGGGACCAGATGGCCATCGTCCACTGTTGCTCCTTTTGTGGGACCAGATGGCGTTCGAACACCTTCGTGATGTTGTTACTGCCCCTTACATCACAGCAGCAACCGGGTAGGGTTGGTCTAGCAGCTATTTCTTTACTTGTCAGGATTATCACCCATTTCACCCATTGCTCGTGGACTGGCTCTGCCGGTTCAGCATGGAAGCATGCCAGATTGACAACAAATAGTATTCAAAACAGAGGAAAGGGACTGACTGAGACTACCCAAGACTCTGCAGGACACACTTCTGGGTATGCAGGAGAAGAAGCTCATTGCTACATTGGCCTTCGTGGCTGAAATCTCCTGCATTCAGTTGTTGATTAATCTGCTACGTCTGAAATACGACACACTTCTGGGTGTAACCAAGAGTGTTTTTGGGAACAATACTGTGAGTAAATTCTTCAAAATTTTCAACAGTGGGGTCGAAATTGCAACATCTTTCCGACTGAGAAGGATGCTCTTTTGTAGGAAGCTGTGTTCACTTTGCCATTCTGTGCTACCTTCAATAAGATGCATTTGATATGCAAATGTGACGCACAATATAGACACTCCACTGGGACAACAAACTAGTTATGTACTACTCAGCTTCTATAGGCCATAATGCATTACACCATGGAAGCTCAGTAGTAACCAGTTCTTACAAGTTGCGTTGAGTAATTACAGACAGTATTTCTGTAACAATGCTTCTTGTTCTGTATGTCTCTTGAATTACTATTGAGTCTTGCCCAGCCATGTGAACTTGTTCATGTGACATAGTACAGTGTTAGGTACTGGTACCATTATTGTGACACTATGGGCTAGTACAGTCGATTTCAATAATGGTTGTCCATATTGGCAAATGGAAACAGTATTTAGCATAATGCCATTGTGCGATGTCATATACTGTGACATCTAGCATGCTGTTTAGTCACATGTTCTACTCAGGATTACTGCACTGAGATGTTGCATTAAAACACCGTGCTGTTTGCCAATAAAAAACTATTTGTGATTCATCATTTGCCAACCACATAACCATTCTGAAATCAAGTGTACATGAAGCCGTAGGGGTGTAGGCACAGTAGGAAGAAATTTAAAAGGGGTTGGCTCTTCAATACCAGCTTCACAACAGGGTTGAAAACCTTGCCGACATTTCGACCATGCTCTGGTCTTCTTCAGGGCGAAGATGGAGGATCAGAGCATCTGGCCGAAATGTTGGCAAGGTTTTCAACCCTGTTGTGAAGCTGGTATTGGAGAACCAACCCTTTCTGATGCCTGAGCCAGCTGAGAAGCCCTAACTTCACGAAATTTAAAATTGATAACAGAAGCAAACACACAGTAGGCATATTAGCAACTTGCCAATGCACTGAGGTGCACTCCCACTCCACTGTCCATTGGACTGGCAGGTTCTACTGTTTGATCCATGTAGTGTGTAGCCTGCATCACAGGTGTAGGTCACTACATTGGAGTTGGTTGTACTGGAGAGAGTGCGTTGACCATTTGTGGGAGTACCAGGATCACCACAGTCAACAACTGCAGAAACAGGTACGGATAATAGTCACAAAGTGGCACATATTCCTTGTATCAAGTGTGAAATCCAAACAAATGGAGTAAGAGCCATCCATGTACAGCTGTATTTCACCCAATTTGGTGCCTATCAGTTATTAGTTTTGTAGCCTGGTTAGGCTTAAGATCAAAGGGTCTGTCTAGTTGAGATATCCTGTATCCAACCACATCCTGGGTGTTATTCTTCATAACACCTAGGAAGTGGTCACTGAACAACTGTCACCCCACTAATTGAAACAACATTCTCTATTATATGCTTGTGTGTGTGTGTGTGTGTGTGTGTAGATGCGTCGATATGTGTTACTGTCTGCAGTGGCATGTAGCCTGCTGTTTCATGTGAATGCTGAGAACACGGTGCAATATGTATGTCAGTTAGATAGTGATATCGAACTTCCAGGGCTCCTTCTCGGTCCATGAAGTTGGGCAATGTCGATCGCAATTCTTGGCAAAAGCCCAGACAATTGGCAATTGTAGTAGGCGGATATGGATCTCCGTCTGCTCTCCTAGCCTCCACCACAAAACGAGCAAGCCACAGATTCAGCAGCAGGGCGCTCAAGGAGGCCTGAGGGTACCTTTCGCTGCGGCGCTCGTTACGTTCTTCCCGCCACTCGTCCAGAGCGCGAACTGCTCGGTTGGTCGCTCTCACTGTGGTCGGCGGAACGTAGCCATTACAAATCTCAGACATCTTGCCTGGCGACACTGGAGGGGCGAAGCGTGTCGTCGGCTGTTCTGGAAAGCTGTAGATTTCTTTTTCTTCTTCGAAATCCGGGCCCGAATCATCGTGCGAATGTTGTGACATGGGATAGGCTACAAATAGGTTAAACCCTAGCTTCTTCCGGTGTACAGGATATCACCCCGAAGGCCCGAGGGTGATATGAATTCACCACCGAGGTGATATCCTGTAACACGGAAGAAGCTAGGGTTTAACCTATTTGTAGCCTATCCCATGCCATATAGACAACATTCGCGCGATGATTTGGGTCCGGATTTCGAAGAAATCTACAGCTTTCCAGAACAGCCGACGACATGCTTCGCCCCTCCAGTGTCGCCAGGCAAGATGTCTGAGATTTGTAACGGTTACGTTCCGCCGACCACAGTGAGAGCGACCAACTGGGCATGCCAGATCAACGGCAAACAGTATCTGAAGCAGTGGAAAGGAACTGACAGAGACTACCCAAGACTCTGCAGGAAACATTTCTGGGTGTCACTAAGCATGTTTCCAAGAAGAAAACCAAGAGTATATTCTTCTCACCAGTGAGATCGAAATTGGAACAACTTTCAGATTGAGAAGGATGCTCCTTTGTAGGAAGCTGTGTTCACTTTGCCATTCTGGGTTACTTTCAATAAGATACATTTGAAATGCAAAATATGATGCACAAATTACATGTACCACTTGGGAAATAAATTAGTTGTTACATATTCTGCTTCTATAGGGCACACTGTTAACACATTTACTGAACACAGATCATGAGGTCAGTAAATGAGTTACACCCTAGAAGCTCGGCAGCATTGATAATGCTTGGTACAGGTGGATACGGTACAGTTGACAGATGGTACAGTTGATTTCAATAACGGATGCCCAAATGGCAAATGGCAAAGCGAAAACGGTATTCAGCATCATGTCATTGTGTGATGTCGTGCACTCTTGGTCACATGCACCACTCAGGATGATTGCACTGAGACGCTGCATAATGACGCCATGCAAACAAAAACTATTTGTGACTCAGGTATTGTGGGAAGTAATTTGAAAATGATAACAGAAACAATTACACAGTGGGCATATTAGCAGCTTACCAATGCACCGAGGTACACTCCCACTCCACTGTCCATTGGACTGGCAGGTTCTATTGTTTGATCCCTGTAGTGTGTAGCCTACATCACAGATGTAGGCCACTACAGAGTAGTAGGTTGTACTGGAGAGAGTGCGTTGACCATTTGTTGGAGTCCCAGGATCACCACAGCTGCCCACTGCAGATGAAGTTAAGAAATACATAACATAGAGATGATAGGGGTAAGCAGATAGTGATCATGACATCCAACAAGCATGCACTCTACATAGATACAGACTTTGTAGAATGACTCTATGTCACTGTACTGGTAACTGCTAGAGCCTAACAGCATATCACAATGCTAACGATCAACCTAACAATAGTGAATAAACATATCACACAAGAGTCTGACAACCCAATTCATATGATCAGTGTGAATCGTCCTAAAGTGACAAAACTTTAAGCTAAGTATGTTTCCAAGGAAAGAGCACTCACTGATTCAAATAACTGGACAACCGTATTCACTCAGTATGCTAGTGTGTGTTACTAGCCATCCTAGCTGCCTTTTCACTCACCCAAAATTTCCACAGTTGCATTCGTGAAAACCCCATTGTAGTTGGCAGTGCACTTGTAGACACCAGTATAAGAAGGCTGTATGCTATCAAAATGAAGAGCTCTGATCCAAATAGGACTGTAGACAGTTTTGTTGCCGGCAACATTCTCAGTGTACACATCAGGGTTAGGGTTGTCCTTATGTCCTCTGATGCGTAGACGAGAGCCATTGTTGTCCCGCCAGGAAAGACCTTGCAATTGCCTGGGACTGTCACTACCAATGTTTATGGCAGTGCACCAGAAGCTGACAGTCTGGTTAGCACTAAACATCACTGGACCACTAACTGCAGGGCCATTCAGAGTTGTTGATATAATGGGATTGCTAGGCTCTGCTGCCTGTGAGACTGAGGGAGTGAAATACCAAAGGGTGAGTTTTCTACTGTCCCCATAATACTTTCAACCTGGCAGCAGCACTGATAGGATCCACATACACATATTTTTAGGAACATTTGGGTAACTTGTAGGATAGCTAACAGATCACCATGCAGTGCTCTGTGTTGCCTTTGGACAGTTCAACCAGATAACAGAACTGTGAAGGACCTCCTTGAAAAACACCTTGCAGCCTTCAAGGAAACCATTAGCCACAAGGTTCCAAAAGCTGAACACACCAGGTATCTTTGGTGGGAATTATAGTATGAAGATGAGGGGCATTGGGAGGAATGACAGATCTGACAACTGGTGGGATGGTCTATATAATTATGACATTGTGTAGTTACATTAGTCACTTGGTGTGCAATAACATGAACTGTACAAAAGGAACTAACCCAGCACAAGACATTATATACAACAGGCTACATGATCTCTATTGCCCGGTTAGTTATAGGTACACCCATGCCATGATGCAGCCAATATGCATGGTTGAAATAAGTGAAAAGCATGCAGACAATAAAAGTATACTAAACAGAGGCATCTGATATAGCCATGCAGTTGGAATGTATAGTCAGTAACTGTATGTAATGGCACACTCCTGTTTTCAAATTTGGAATGGGCATTGCCAATAAAGGACACTCCTGAGCATGTATATTATAGGGATTCAGCAGCACCACACATAACATGTTGTGTCTAACTTGGTAAACCACAAAACTTAAACATAGTGCACTACAATGATTGTATATATCAATGGACATGCATCTTTCTGCTATAGGCTCTTAACACATACGATCTTTAAACTATACAGTTAGATATGTGCTTGCATGAGTCAAATGTATCAGTGCTAATGTGTATGGTGGACAGGCATTGAAATGACAACCAGCTTTTGATGATGAGAATTAATGCACAATCATGATTTAGCTATCCTAATGACAAACAAATCAACAATGCATGAACATAATGTACGTGAACATACAGTGTCCAAAGACAATTGCAGTCATGACACAAATGGTAGAAGCAGGTTGATAACTAGTATTCCCTTACCCTTAAACCATTTATGATCTGTCCAAATTCTGATACCTTCATTTAATACTGTAGCATAAATAGATTATGTGTACGGGTTGAAGTAAAGGCCACTTAATTGGCCATATAGCTATTCCGATGAGTGCATGGCGAGTATCTATGATTGAACTACCACCGCACAAAGTAGCTACGTCAGAAACAACAGTAATTGTAAAAAATTAGGACATGCAGGCAAGGATTCTGCGTACCTTTGACAGTCACTGAAAGGAAGACAGTCAGAAGTGCTCGTATGATAGGCCCAGCCATAGACACATTCAAGTAAATAACACTGTTCCACGTCGAGATTCTTTGACACAGTTCGACCTATATAGGCAGTTACCCAAGTCTCATTGGCCTTCGGCACTAATTCTAAGCGGAAAAGGAAATTCAGTAAGGGGAGACTGGAGCTGTTGTCTGGTAGCTTTGCCCTCAGTGGCGTAATCTTCGGGATCCCGTGGCCAATCCGAAAGAAGCAATCAACAGTTCACCAACAAGCAGCTCGAGTTTAAACTCTAGACACATGCAAAATAGCACTTTCCCATGAGATTTTTCAAGACGCAGTTGCCTATATACGCCTACTTGCCTAACTCCTGTTAATAGACAGCAGGAAACGAAAATACAGGAAGGGGGAAAAATATTTGGAACTGGTATCATGGCTGTCCCTCAGCGGCGTAGCTATATCTCCGGGATCCCAGGGCCAATTCGGCTAATTAGGGCTGCCAACCATATGGTTCAACATTTTAGGACAGCAGAAAAACTGATGTATATCCTCCTGTAGACTGTTACAGGTACACAAGTGCAATTCCATCCTAACCTTCATTTGCCCACGCTGAACTGGGAACGGGAAGTGCAGATCCGCCATTTTTCTCAGTATTACTCTCACACGGCTGTTTCGCACCACATAAATTATGGCAACTTAGTTTTGGTTTGGGAACCAGGAACATTCAGCGAGGCTTATCATATGGGCAGAAGTGTAGGCTTTTTCTCCGCGTATACTGAATCGATGCAGAATTAACGCCGTAGTGCAACAGAAATGACAACTGGCAAGTGATTTTTGGCCTTTAAAGCGTGTGATATACTTTCTCCATGGCGAAATTGCAGCCAGAACTTGCGTATATTAATCGTCTCCTAGCGCTCTTCTGCCAGTTTTCACGCTATCTTGCTATACCTTGGCTGAAAGCCCAATGTGTCTATAACATGGCAATGAAGGGCTTGTTTTACGGCGCACCGCGGATTTTGCACTATGAGCGCTAGTAACATGGTACATCCTGATATGCAGTGCGGGCACCGCGGTCACTACATGATATACCATCCGTTCATGACTCTCAAAGTGTCACTACAGTGTGACTATTAGGCACACTGACTTAACTGTGAATATATGCTGTTCAGCGAAATCTATCTATTACTTTATGCACTACGTAGAGCTAGAATGCATAGCTATGTGCACATGCCTTAATTTGGTGCTATTATATTTTGCCACTGGATTAAACTAGTAAGTGCATGTTAAGCTCAGTTTTATAGTTTATACTTTTGGTAGCCACCATTTAGCCATAAGATAACAAAACAGAACATGCTAATTAAAGACTTTGCCATCTTACATAAAAATAAATAATTACTAGAAATTGGCTTGGTACAATAAGCTGTAAAAATAGGTAAGAAATTGATAGTCCAGCTCCTGCATGACGCATGCAGCTGATCAAGTGTAAATGACATTAATTATGTTCTATGACATTACGTTCTCTGCGTTCTCTTACATTTTCTTTCTGTTGACTACAGTTGGCTTTAGCTGAGCTGTACATGTGCATGGTAAGACTAGCAGTCAAAAGGGGGCAGGTGTACCTGTAAAATAGAACAGAAACCACAAGTGCTGTGTGCATGAACATTGAGTGTGACAGCTATTATACAGGAGTTAAAGTAATTAGTGATCAGTACTCCCACACAAGCAATTGAATGTGTATAAATCCAAAACAATAAGATTTATGGGCTGTACACACTGCATTGTGCGTTTGATCTTGGAATCCAACAGAGAACATTTACTTTAGGCAAATGGAGAGAACTAAGGAGGTGGTAATAGTAAGCTAGAAATACTCTTTTGCTCCACATGAAAGGACTACCAGTCGTGTAGCGAGTGCCATTATTCTCACATAGCCAGACTGCTATTTGTAGACTGGTTACACAAGGTATTAGTGTTTGTATGCATTACCCATTGTGCTTTACAAAGGAAGATAACATCCTCTCACACATGCAGCATCTAACCATCCACCATAGCTGCTCCAAGACTAATGATCAGTGCATTCTTTGTAAACTATACTCTAAGGAGAACATTGGAGAAAGGAAAACAGCATACAACTATGCACACTCATGTACAAAAACATCACAGCTAGCTACGTACTACTGCTATAACTAGCTGTGACAAGGGGAATGACCCTGCAAATCAAAACCAAGTGCAGGTTGGATGAGTATGTAATCCGAATGCATACTTATAAATAAGGTACAGTACACACACATAGGCATTCTGCCATGCACCAAGAACATTTCTATCATGCAGAGATTGGTTGGCTAACATAACACTATCCACTCTGACTCGGTGACTGCGCAGCTCTACATTTAGCTGTATGTGAGTAGGATGTACCATGTTACTAGCGCTCATAATGCAAAATCCGCGATGCGCCGTAGAACAAGCCCTTCATTGCCATGTTATAGACACATTGGGCTTTCAGTCAAGGTATAGCACGATAGCGTGAAAACTGGCAGAAGGACGCTAAGAGAAGATTAATATACGCAAGCCTCGACTATAATTTCGAAATGGCAACAGTATATCACACGCTTTAAAGGCTAAAACTCACTTGCCAACTGTCATTTCTGTTGCACTAAGGCGTTAAATCTGCATTGATTCAGTATTCGCGGAGAAAAAGCAGATGAAATCTGGCCTCCTTCGAAGGAGGGTAGATCCTGGTTCCAATTCCCAATTTGCGGCTACAAACTAAATTGCCACTGCGAAACAGCCGTGCTCAGTGAGAACAGTGCTCTAGATCTTGTGTATAACCATGCAACGTTCAGCATTTCCCGTGTGGTACGTTTCAACTGTTACCATACCATTGTAACTATCATTCCTAACAACTTTGCTCCGATTTCACTACTTACATACGTCTAGCTAGCTGCATACATGTGGTGATGCAAAAACGGTCCCACGTTCACTATGTTGCTTGTGTTCACAAAGTGACCCACGTTCACAATGTTGCTTGTGTTCACAAAGTGACCCATGTTCACAATGTTGCTTGTGTTCACAAAGTGACCCACGTTCACAATGTTGCTTGTGTTCACAAAGTGAACCATGTTCACAATGTTGCTTCTGTTCACAAAGTGACCCACGTTCACAATGCTCTCCACATACACAATTGTAACAATATATTAATTTCCACTCCCCCTTTGTTCATCCATGCAGTTTAAAGTTGTATGTACTGATGGATCCAGCCCAGTGGGCTCACTTAAGGAACCCATCCATGAAGCATCAGGTTCACTAAGGAATTGAATGGATTGTTGGTGTTATGACAAGTGTGCATGTAGTCTATTTAAAGGAGCAGTGCTGGCAATGACATGGAAAGGTGCTGAAGCAGCCTAAGTAACACCTGTGCTCTTGTCTCTCTTGCAGGCAATGGTCAATTACCATGCATACATACATATGTAGCTAGGTAGGGCTTACAATGTGGCTTATATATAATGTGGACTATAGGGCTTACAGTGTGGCTTAGGGCATACACCGTGGCCTAGTACATGCAACGAATATGGCCTTGTCATTACACAATGTAGCCTGTAGGGCTTAAAATGTGGTAGCTCCCTATGACTGTGTAGAGCTTTCAATAAGAATGCTGTAATTGCTCACATGGTGGGATTGAAAGCTAGGAGCACACGTTAGCACATTGCTGCACATTTTAAAGGGCATAACTTGTCATGTATACATAACATGGTATAAAGCTTCAAAGCTTGCCTACAAATTCCTTAAAGCTGAAATCAGTACATTCACTCCACCATTGCCATGTTTTGGATATGCTTGTGCATACGTGTATGTTGCACTGATGAAGGCAAATTAGCCTGAAACAGCTCATGTGTATACCTTCCATGCAAGTTTCAAGATTGATGGTTTCTTCTCTATGGGTATGCACATGAGCTGTCTGCAACTCTCTCTCTTTGCTTGCTAATGCACCCACCCACCCACATACAATTGCATGTATGTATGTACACCACACACACACACACACACACACACACACACACACACACACACACACACACACACACACACACACACACACACACACACACACACACACACACACACACACACACACACACACACACACAAGCAATAGGTTGACAAGGCACACACACAGCACAGATTACTGCTTGTACACTGCTCAGATTTCAGTAAATTTCTGCCATGGTCATTTTTCCACTTAAACTCCCTACCTACCTACTTGAAAACCAAGTGAAAATGATCAAGAGTGATCTATAATACTGCCCAACTAACAAAACTTCATCAATAATAGTACACTTGTGACTCAGTCATCAGGCGGTAGACTAAACATTTACTGAACTATTAAAGGAATTCCAAATACAAGGAGATATGCAATTAATGTGCGTAATTGGGGGGGGGAGGGGAGGGAGGACCAAGCACACGTACGTTTTATGCATATGTCTAGTTTACCAAGACTTGAAACAACAGTTTTTAATCATTGTAACTCAGGAACAAACTATTTTTACCAACAATCACTGGAAGAGGAGGTGAAGTTTATTCTATGCAATTACACCACATGTATTGTTATTTAAAACCTTTTTATGCAGATAATCCCTTTTGTTTAGATAGTACACCATACACTTATCACATGTATATCCATCACTCAGTACTCTTATTATCTATTTATTTTCTTTTTACCTCAACTCCTGACTGCCTCACATATCCCTTATACTTTCCATGTGACCATTACAGGCCTCTGTTTGGCTGAGCAGCTACTGCTGTATGTTAATTACTTCAATAATAATCTCACATGCATCCTAGCTATGTCTTTCTTACATTACCTCTGCAGCTTCCAATTAATAATGGGTAAAGCAATCCTCCAACAACTCAACAGGCTCCATGTTTATCCATGATCAATACCGATGTCTAATTATTGGCACATCATGCTCAGACTCAGTACTGTACTAATGTCTGTATACGTTAACCCATTTAATCACCAATGATGGGCTGGCTATAGGCAGCTACTAGGGAACAGTGATTCTACAACATAATAATATTATACTAGTAGATAGTATACACGCATGCTTATAATGTAAAGCTTAGTAGACCCTGTAGGTGCATGTAGATGCAGTATGTAGACATAGTAGATCGGAGAATGTGTTTCTGCGCACGTTAAACATAGACATGCAAACTTATAGTGGAATAGATATTTACAAATATTAGAGCAAAACTGTATTATATGCATGTGTGGGTGTGAATCTGAATGTGTTGTTGGCATATCTGTGTTTCTGCATGTGCGCGGTGTTTTATGTTTGTGTTCTGTATAAACGCATTATACTTGTGTGCGCATATACTTGTCGTTTGTCGCGTATGTGCCAGTGTTGAGTTTCATATAATTGATTGTAAATGGGGGCTTTATCTCTGACAGAGGGCATGAATTGTACATAAAATTAATAATTTGTTTGTGCCTGTAAGAGTTCACAATTCAACAAAGATTACTTATTAATTATATGTAATTTGGTTATATTTGTGAATGAGATATATTTCAGAGCATACCTACTGGCAGTTTCTGTCACACTTTCTAATCGGTCTAATCTACAACTTGCTGGATGCCTCAAGAACTCCATATGCAGGGTTCTAATCCATGACCACATCATCAGCCACTGCAGTGTTTGCAGTCTCCACATCTTCATATATGTCCCTGCACAATTGAAACACATAGCACCAGATATGTACTGAGATTGGCGCATAATTATATGACTTTGTGCTGTACATTTAGACTGTTGATGTTTGCATGCACAAATTGTACATAGTGCTCTGTGCAAGTGGGTAGGCAGGGACGTCAGAATTTGGCCATGCATCCAAACTCTTCCACAAACTGTATGCAAGATTATCAGTGAACTGCAGCAAAGTACACAGGCAGCTGTAGATCTGGAACATCATTGGGTTTGGAGAGGCTGCTTGGTGGTGATAGAGCTGTTTAGTTTCTGTTCCTCTTCTGAAACTATTGCAGGATCATCCCGTACATGGCTTTACTTGCTTAGAAAACATTGTGGATCTTGCCCTTCCTAGTCTAGACAAACTAGAGTTACTTGTGTTGCACTAAGACACCATTTTTGCTTAGCTGATTCTCACATACCAGAAAGGGCAGGTATTATATACGCGTTATGATGACGATCATTTCAGTCACTAGCCAAGGCTTTGTTAGCTTCATCAACAGTTATCAGTGGACAATGGCTTATGTGGCTGAAAATTCCTGTGTAATACCTTATAACCCCTTATGCTGTGTGAGAATTGCTTAAGAACTATCACAAGTGATCCAGGGAATACATTCTATAACCATGAGTTTCAATGCAATTATGCCATTTTGTCACATAGGAGGCTATTATACAATAGCCTTTAGTGTACAATGATGTTGTTACTATATCTAGGCATGGAATACTTTCTGAAACAAGAAATTTATGTACATCCCCACCCCCAACCTCGAATCTGCCACACTCCACTGGTTTTGCTTGTGCATACCATAAATCTTCTAAAAATTCAGGAATTTATAAGACTTTTCAATTCTGACTGTTCAAAGTTTAGGAAGAAACATGTTCTTTTTGTTCATGGCTTGCGAAAATGCCTGTGTCTTGTGAAAAGGCACTCTCTGTTGCCATTTTCTGGAAAGCTTCATGAGCAAAATGGCTGATACTGGTCTTTCCTCATCACAGTGTCATGTGTTATTTGTAGGAATCATGTCTACGAGGAGGTTTGGAGCCCATGCATGCAAGTATTGCAGAAGATTTTGTATATTTACCAAGGAAAAGAACATTCAGGATAGGAAAGCTGTAGTCGTTACCAACGCTATTTGTAGCCAATTGGTAGCCAGCTATAGCTACTCACAGCACATTGGACATCTCTGAAGACAACACTGTTTGATTAAGTGTGTTTACCTTATTTAGACACCATTTCAAAGGTGTATTATGCAGTACCCTGATAGCCATTAGTGGTCTACGCAAATTTTAGAGTTGACCAGAATTTGAAATGTTAGAATGTTTCAAGGCAAGACTGTGGAAAGTTTGCAAAACTAGATTATTGAATATTAAGAAGATTTATGGTACATTAGCTATGTACAACACTGCAATACTGTAAGCTGCAATATCAAATGCCATGGGCTTCATCCCTTCATTCTCCTTCCAATTGCAACACAATTATATACATAATGCAGATGTAGTCCTGACTATATTGCATCAGCTATTTCATGTATGCACACGGACATTCAATTTGGGCTTTGTGGATATTGCAATGGTGCATGGTAAAAAAAAGCAGTGAAATTGAGCTAGCCTGTTAAGAGTCAGTGCATGTATATCAAAACCTCAGACACACATTGACATAAAAAGACCACTAACTGATCATGATCATTCTGCTTCATTCTGCTCCCAATTGCTATAATACATGTCTTAGAGCCATGCAGTAACTATACTGCAATGCAAGCAGTTACCACATAAATATATACATAACCCAGGTGTAGTTCTGACTATAATTATATCATCGGCTATATATTTCATGTATAGGCAATAGTTGGAGGTTTGCGCAGGTTGGAGGTATGTGCGTAACATATATATGTACATGGACATTGGGCTTTGTGGATATTGCAATGGTACTTAGCACAAGGCAGTGAAATCGATCTAGGCTATTGAGAGTCAGTGCATGTATACTTATAGCAAAACTTCAACCACACATTGACATTCAACAAAAGACCACTAACTGATCATGACTGAGCTCACTTATCATGATCAACATTTTCAAGAACTGCTTTGCTGGTCTTCCCTTTCCTCAACTTGACTATCCCTACCACGATGCCACACACAAGGAGCATCACAGCACTTCCTACTGCAATTCCACCAACAAAGGTACCACCAAGAGATCCACCTGTATGTGCAACATTAGAGTTATTACAGTATAAGTACTTCTGTCAACTGCCTCTAATCTTTTCATAGTTTCACTGACCAACATATGAATTATGCAAATTGATAACGTCAAGTCCATAAAGTAAATCCTTTGCATATTAAGTCATACAATGTCACGCAATGCTAATGAGAGGCATCCATGTACATGTACACAATTAGGCCAGTGCAGCTTCAATAACAGTCACTTGAATAATAATTACACTGATTATTATTCAGGTGACTGTTATTGAAACTGCACTGACTTTGTGAAGCACTGTTTGATAATCATTGCAATATAATCAGGATCAAGTGCTAATGTTTTAATATCTGTAGCTCATAAAGCCATAGGAAAATGCATCTGAGATACATTTACTGCATCAATTGCAAAGTTGTATCAGTTTCAAAAGAAGCTAGCATGACATACAGTGCAGTACCTGTAATACAACTTGTTTCCAAATTGGTATTGTCTGCAACGTTTTCCACAGAAATGGAGTAGAACAAAGTTGGTTGCAGTTCAGTAAGGACGATGTTTGAGCCTGTTGTAACAACCGTTGACGATGGCAACATCCAAGTCCTGCCTTCATAGTCCACCACTGGGGAGTACCAAATCCTATAGTTTGCTGTGCTGTCTTGGTCCCAGCTTACTTGAATGGATGTGAAGTTGCTGTCAATCCACTCAGCAGACAGGCCACTCACAATACTGTTAACCATTTGCACTGTGTGCATGGATTAACCAACAAAGAATACTATGACACTGTACAGAGTTAATTGTAATTGACTCTACATACACGCAGTGGATTCTACAATAATACTTCACAAGTGACTACCATTTCATGAAACATACTTTCAACGTCTGTGACAATGTTCACCATCCTGAAGCTCACACTTTCTGGTTCACTCAGTGTGGTAGGGTTCTCAGACTGCACTGAGACTGTGCCAGCAACACAGCACTTTGGCAGCCCAGTTAAGGTGACTGAAGTACTACCAGCAGGAGCGGTCATTGAGCTGCTGTTGTCAGAACCAAAGGATGCATTAATCAGGTAAGATAAGCTGAGATCATCCACATTGCTGCTTATGGAGGGAGTCCATGAAACTTGCAGTGCTTCAGAAAGGATTGCAACAGTAATTGCCATTGGTGCTATAAGGATGCAAGCACATATGTTACAGAATGTGACAAAAGTGGAACAGTGATGTAGCATGCATACGTACGTTTTGGAGCAGTGTGGAAGATTTGTGAAGTACTGTTTGATTTCCCCAACAGGCCAGCTGCTTCAACAGTTACTGAGTATGCAGTGTTTGGGAGCAAACCATCAATAGTGAGCAGCAATGTGCCATTTTCCAAAGTACTATAACCATCCACTCCAGATGGAACCTCAAACCAGTACACTGTGTAGCTCAATATATTTGCTGCTGAAGGCACAGTCCAAGCAAGTGACAGTGCCTTCAGCCTGGTTGACAAGTGTATGTCGCTGTGGACCCAAAGGTTGTAGTGGAGTACACGGGTGGATTACCATTAACATGAGCTGCAGGAGGGGTCCCACAGTCAACAACTGCAGCAGGGTTGGAATAAGAGTGAAAGAAGCAGAAAAAACATTGCAACAGGCAATGGAGACCCAGGGATGAGATTCAGTCGAAATGAGATGGAAAGTGAATTGCAGTCCAGGACTGGCATAGCAGCAACATCAGTGGGGCCTTTATGAAAATTTGTGTGAGATCAAAGTTTATAGGAAACGATTGCACTACACAATTGTGTAGTGCAATTGTGCAGTTGTATTTATGGCATCAACACTCTAGTGTATGAATGTAAAGTATGGATGTTGAAGGCTTACACAACAATGGGACTGCAGTCAAAATGTCAGTTTTGAGGAGAGTTATGCAAGAAACTGATTGGACTGCGTGACAAATACATGAATATGGACAGTGCTGTAGTATGAAGCAGTGGCAGCACAGTTGGAGAGGAGAGGGTAAAACATATAAGGTAAAGGAGAATCATGTTAGCTTAGTGGAAGAGCAGTCACTGTGAGAAAACAAGTGGCAGAAAAGGGACCAAGATGCTCCACACAATTGTCCCTCATTTCGTGCCTGAGACACAGTGCAGCTTTTGACTGGGACGCAGCTTGCAGACCTTGATTTTTCTTGTCCAGGTCTTTGAGAAGGGTGAAAACTACCCTCTATGCCACCTTTGTCAACTATGGCAAAGGCACTGACTCAATGGTTTGGTACCTCCTTTGGATAGTTCTTTCAAAGCAATGAGTCCAGCCACAAAAAATGGCAGCCCTGCATAGCCTCAAGCTCCACCAGGATATGAAATGCTATATACGTATGTCTAGTATACTGTAAGAATTAGACATCTACAAGGATTCCCATGCATCCATACTGGTATCCATCAAGGGTCTGTTGAGGGACAGTGCTCTTCATCTTGTATTTAGCAACTATCACAGATGTTGCTTTCTCTGCTATCAGTTTAGTGGACAGAGGTGGGGATGAAGTTGCTTGCTAAGGAAGGTGACAATATGAACGAACACCAAGAATTTCTGAAATCTCAAGTCCCACCAAGTGCAGGACTGCACCGACATGGACAAATCTGCCCTGCTCACAAAAATCACAAGGATCCTTGAACACAGCCATTGAGAGGTCGCCTTTGTCTTGCAGAAGTTAGGTATGATATTCACTGACAAGAAAACAGTAATGATGCGGCACAACCCTACCAGGGATCACTAACTCCCCTGCAACTGACTTTTCTGTTAAATGCTGGGCTCCTGGCCAACTGACCATGTCCACATGGTTGCTGCTTATGGGGAGCTGCACATGCTTCCCCTACAGGTGCAGCCTGCACAGCACACATTGACCTGGGCTGCCAGAATGATCAACATGTCTGAAGACCAGACCAAACCAGACTGGTGATGCACTCCCAGCTAGCAGAGGGAAAGTGAGGTGGAGGATGTCCCACTGCCAGATGGAGTGAAATCTATGCAAAGGTGAGCGCACCAGCTACCATGTCATGAGTGGGCTGCAGAAGTTGCTACCAAATCAATCTGGCTAATCACCATATTTAAGGAAAGATGGGATGGTGATGAATGTGGTACTACTAGCATGCTGAACGGATGAAGTTCAGAAAACAGAAGATGGAGCCGTTACTCAGTCCATTAGCTATGCAATACCTACACTTTGTGACATTTTGTGTGCTTGATCGACTTCATCACCCAAAGAAGCCACCACATGCAGATTATGAATACGTGATATTTCCCAGAAATGGGTGATTATGTTTCCTACACCATACTTTTTAATGGATTCTCTAATGTTTCAGTCATTACTGTATGGTTGTATGTTGATTCTGTCCTCAGGTATGTAATTAGCTGACAGTTTACCATGCTTTAAGATGATTTCATTCAAAAGTTCTTGGCAGGTTACATGCATGTCAAACAATATTGCTCGTGTAGTCAGGGCAACACAGGAATTCACACCCTCACATGACAATTCACCTTACGTGTGTAATACACACTCGGCCATATCCCACATGCAGAGCACCACAAAAAGGGTTAAGTGCATTGTACAAATTACCATACACCCTAAGTCAATTTAAGCTCAGCGTCTCTCTTGTTTGTTCTGTCACCAATGTAAACGCTCTGTTGTCTATAAATCTAAGCATGTAAACGACATACAGGGCTAACCTCAAAACCAGCAATTACCAAAAACTAATATTAGAAGAGTCTACAGCTCATTGGATATAGAATTATTGACCCTTGTCAGTGGACTCTACAGCAAACAGAAACAGCTCTCAATGTGAACCCCAGTAAAGATTGATAGCAGTTTTTCATAGCAAACACTGCTATGTTCTACCAGATGTAAAGAGATAACAGTACATGCAAATTACCAGCATACCAATGCACTGGGGTACACTCCCACTCCACTGTCCATTGGACTGGCAGGTTCTACTGTTTGATCCCTGTAGTGTGTAGCCTACATCACAGGTGTAGGTCACTACAGAGTTGTAGGTTGTACTGGAGAGAGTGTAGTGACCATTTGTAGGAGTTTCACCCATTATCGTGCGTATCAGTAATTAGTTGTACTGATAGAGCCATCAGGATGACTGACTGTTTCTGTATATACCACATGTGCATAGTCTCACATACTCAACTGGCTCATCCCATTTTTAGTTGCTGTCATCGACATTATAGGTTATATAACTGAGGGCAGGCCAAAAAACTTTGCCTTCCAAGAGACAAAGTGCATGCAGACATTCTGCTAACAGATGATCACCCAATTTACCCGTTGCTCGTGGAGTGGCTCTGCCAGTTCAGCATGGTAGCCTGCCAGATCAATGGCAAGCAGTATCTGAAGAAGTGGAAAGGGACTGACTGAGACTACCCAAGACTCTGCAGGACACACTTCTGGGTATCTAGGAGAAGAGGCTCATTGCTACACTGGCCTTCATGGCTGAAATGCCCTGCATTCAGTTGTTGATTAATCTGTTATGTCTGAAATACGACACACTTCTGGGTGTCCCCAAGAGTGTTTTTGGGAACAATACTGTGAGTAAATTCTTCAAAATCTTCATCAGTTAGGTCGAAATTGCAACAACCTTCAGATTGAGAAGGATGCTCCTTTGTAGGAAGCTGTGCTCACTTTGCCATTCTGCGCTACATTCAATAAGATTCATTTGATATGTGAAAGTGATGCACAATATAGACACTCCATTGGGGCAACAAACTAGTTATGTACTACTCAGCTTCTATAGGGCATAATGCGTTACACCATAGAAGCTCAGTAGTAACCAGTTCTTACAAGTTGCGTTGAGTAATTACATACAGTATGTCTGTAAAATGCTTCTTGCTCTGTATGTGTCTTGATATATTATTGAGTCTTGACTAGCCATGTGAACTTGCTCATGTGACAAAGTACAGTGTTAGGTACTGGCACCATTATTGTGACACTATGGGCTAGTACAGTTGATTTCAATAATGGTTGTCCATACGGCAAATGGAAACAGTATTTAGCATAATGTCATTGTGCGATGTCATATACTGTGACATCTAGCATGCTGTTTAGTCACATGCTCTACTCGGGATGACTGTACTGAGACGTTGCATTAACACACCATGCTGTTTGCCAATAAAAATATTTGTGATTCACCATTTGCCAATCACATAACCATTCTGAAATCAAGTGTACATGAAGCTGTAGGGGTGTAGGCACAGTAGTAAGAAATTTAAAACTGATAACAGAAACAAACACACAGTAGGCATAGTAGCAGCTTACAATTACCCTGAGGTACACTCCCACTCCACTGTCCATTGGACTGGCAGGTTCTACTGTTTGATCCCTGTAGTGTGTAGCCTGCATCACAGGTGTAGGTCACTACAAAGCTGTAGGTTGTACTTGAGAGAGTGCGTTGACCATTTGTGAGAGTACCAGGATCACCACAGTCAACAACTGCAGAAACAGGTACAGAATATAGTCACAAAGTGGCACATATTCCTTGTATCAAGTGTGAAATCCAAACAAATGGCTCGAGTAAGAACCATCCATGTACAGCTGTGTTTCACCAATTTTGGTGCTTATCAGTTATTAGTTGTACTGAAGAGCTGTCAGAATGACTAGCATGTTAGGAAGAAAACCGCGAGTATATTCTTTGAAGTCTTCATCAGAGGGATTAAAATTGCACATCTTTCAGATTGAGAAGAATGCTCTTTTGCTGAAAGCTGTGTTCACTTCAACGTTCTGGGATACCTTCAATAAGATGTATTTGAAATGAGAAATGTGATGCACAATTAAAATGCTCCATTGGGACAATAAAGTAGTTACTAAATGCTCTGCTTCTATAGGACATACTGTGTAACACATTTACTGACCACAGATCATAAGGTGAGGTCAGCAAATGAGTTACACCCTAGAAGCTCGGAAGCATTCAATTCTTACAAGTTGTGTTGAATGACTGATATTTAGGCTCGCCTACAATGCTCTGCATTCGTCTAGTTTAAAGATGATAACAGGAACAATTACACAGTGGGCATATTACAAGCAATTACACTTTGTTGAATGTCTATGCACCTGGCACAAAGGGGCAACAGTACATGTAAATTACCAGCTTACCATTGCACTGAGGTACACTTGCACTCCACTGTCCATTGGACTGGCAGGTTCTACTGTTTGATCCCTGTAGTGAGTAGCCTACATCACAGGTGTAGGTCACTACAGAGTTGTAGGTTGTACTGGAGAGAGTGCGTTGACCATTTGTGGGAGTACCAGGATCACCACAGCCGTTAACTACAGAAGAAGGTACGAAGTATACAAAATAGAATATAATAGAGGTAAGCAGAAAAGTCAGATTATAACTAATCTACAAGCATATTATGTTTCAAACACGTGTCAGCTGTTGTAGCATTCTGTTTGCAAATGTTGTAAGAGTTTCATTCACTACACAGAAAAGGCATACATCAGACATGTCTGCATAAACAGGTAAGCATGTAAACAATGTGACAATTCCTCTTCCTCTGACAGATATTTTCAGACCAGAATGCTGTATGCAAACATGCTAATAAACTGAGTATGTACCTCTATGCAAAAAGTGATCATGACATCCAACAAGCATGCACTCTACATAGATACAGGCTCTATAGAATGACTCTGTGTCACTGTACTGGTAACTGCTTGATCTTAACCATACTAAAGATCACCAACCTATCTACAGAGATTAAACATATCACACAGGAGTCTAACGACCCAATTTGTATTATCTGTGTGAATGGACCTAAAGTGGCCTAAGTCCAGGCTAAGTATAAATCCAAGGAAAGAGCAATCACTGATTCGAACAACTGGACAAGCTTATTCAATCAGTATGTTAGTGTGTGTTACAAGCCACTCTAGCTGCCTATTCACTCACCCAAAATTTCCACGGTTGCATTCGTGAAAATCCCATTGTAGTTGGCATTGCACTTGTAGACACCAGTATAAGAAGGCTGTATGCTATCAAAATGAAGAGCTCTAGTCCAAGTAGGACTGTAGTCATCTCTGTTGCCAGCAACATTCTCAGTGTACACATCAGGGTTAGGGTTGTCCTTGTGTCCTCTGTCACGTAGACAATAGCCGTTGTTATCTTGCCAGAAAAGACCTTGTAATCGCCCAGAATCGCCAGTGTTCATGGCGCTGCACCAAATGCTTAGGTTTTGATTAGCACTAAACACCACTGTACCATTAATTGCAGAGCCATTCTGGGCTGTTGATATGACAGGATTGTTAGGCTCTGCTGCCTGTGAGACTGAGGGAGTAAAAATACCAGACTCAGTACGTGAGTTTCATATTATACCCATAACACTTCCTATACCTGGCAGGAACACTGATATGATCCACATACACCCACCACAAGTCCATGGATAGTTCATTACCATGCCAGGGAGGGCAAAAATTGCTGTTGAGAGTCCTTGCAGATCTTACTAATATAACAGTTTACAGATAACCAAGGTTTGGACTTTGTAGGACTACGAATATGATGTATGCATTTTTGCTCATGCTCATTTAATTATGATTAAAAATATGTACTACTACAATACGATATCATAACCATCTACAAAACAAACAGTTAATTGAAATGCCAACACAGCTGACAGCAAGGGGTTGGAGGTTGGTTCGCTATGCGATTGGTCACAAGGGTTTTGCTGTTTGAGAGTTGGTTGCAGCACAGTTAGCTAATGAATTTTCAGATGACAGTATTAAGATGTATGTATACTCAGGTACGAAGTCTCTGATCTTGTCCCATCTGTAGAGCAGAGCCATGTAACAAAGGGTCCCATGCTAGACCTGGACAGTCCATTTCTTCCAGGTTACAATATACAATAGATGGCAAATGGCATGATGTCATTGTGCGATGACATATGTTGCAATTGTGAGTTAGTACTTGCCATTAATTAGGACAATGCTGACAGGATAAGATACAAATTTTAGTACTCAGGTATCTGAAACAGAAATAGAACTTATGCATGGACAGATAGTGAAATTCATCAAGAGTCTTCTACAAGTAAGCTGCACTACCCATACATTCATTGCTCTTGAATACCATACCAGATAACAGATGACTGTAAGCATGCCAGGACATTCAAATTAGATATATAAAAGTACTTGGGTAATAGCATCCATTGACAAGATAACTAACAGATTGACATGCAGTGCTCTGTGTTGCCTTTGAATAGTTCAATTTAAAAACAGAAATATGAAGGACCTATATGAAAACACCTTGCGTGCAGCATTCAAGGAAACAGTTACCTACAAGGGTCCAAAGTTGAACCACACCTGTCCAGGTAATTTTGATGGGAATTATAGGTAAGGGGAGGGGCATTGGGAGGAATGAAAGATCTACAAAATTGTTTTATGTGGTAGTTACATTACTCACTTGGCATGCAATAAAAATGAACTATACTAAAGGAACCAGCACATGACATTGTATAATTATATACAACAGTCTGCATGATCTCTATCATCCAGTTAGATATAGGTGCGCCCATGCAATGATGCAAGCCATTAAATATATGCATGGTTGAAAAATAGTGGAAAGCATCGAGATAATATAAATACACTAAACTAAGGCATAGATATATAGCCATGCAGCTGGAATGCAGTCAGTAACTGTAGTGGCACACTCCTGTTTTAAATTTGGTATGGGCATTGTCAAGGGCAGGACACACACTGCAAAAGTGTCTTGTTTCATCAAGTATTGCCCATGACAAACTAGAGATTCTACACACTGCAGCTGGTAAAACTGGAAAACTACTGTTTATGTTTACCAGCATGATAAAACAATAGTTTTACCAGAATGTAGACTTACTAGTTTGCCATGAGTAATACTTAATAAAACTAGCTATATAAAATTATTATTATTTACGAGCAAGCGCTCCACGTCGCATCGCCCAGTGGACAACGCTGGCCATCATCCATCACCATTTGGGAGATTGCAGCTGGGTGACACTGCCTGGGTATAGTGCTGATCTTGTTTGGACTGACATTGGTCACTGTCATTCACTTGCATGCACATAGCTATACATGTAGCTAGCTACATCTCCATCATGTTATATAAAAGAATTGCTTGGTCATGTATTTCCTTAGCCAATAAGGCAGAGGCGAAGAAGGGGACGGACCATCTGCAAAAGAGTAGAAAGTGCCATTTTAATAGCTTTTGCGCGGTTGTTGCAGTCGTCGATCGTATACAGGCTGTTCGTTTTTCGAACCTATTTTTCAGGAGCTACACGAGCCTTGAAAGTGCCTTAATTGCGCAAACGGCCCAAAAAGTGCGTGACGGACAAACTGACCCACAAACCCAAACGCATACCCTGTTGTGCAATCGCGCACGGGGTATATAACAAAGACACTTTATATAGTGACACCTGAACATGTACATTATAGGGATTCAGCAGTATCACACATTATATGCTGTGTCTCACTTGGTAAACCACAAAACCTAAACATAGCGCACTATAGCAAATTGTTTTAAAGGGCATGCATATTTGTGCTACAGGCTCTTCACACACAGGATCCTTAAATTACACAGTAAGATATGTGCTTACATGAGTCAAATGTATCAGTGCTGACGTGCATGGTGGACAGGCATTGAAATGACAACCAGACATCAATTGATGACAAGAAACAGTGCACAATATTTAGCTATCATAATGACAAACAAATTATTCTATGGCTACATTCTGTGCTCCACTGGATCGGGAAACTGTTAAAGTTGATCTATTTGTCTCAGGCACCTTTGGTGCCTGAGACAAACTATTTCCCAAGGCCGTTTTTGTGGTAAAAGTGTATCGAGCGATTGTTCCTCAAATCAACTGTTGCAGACAATGAAGCTAAGCCATTTCATTCTAAAAACGTCTGAGTCTGTTGACAGGAGTGCCTAAAGTAATGCTTCATGCTCAGCGGGCAAAGAAAAGCCAATCGATCAGGTCTAATATTACACCATCGTCGCGCCTCGCTGATTTCGCGAAGAAGGGTCCTGCGCTCGCGTTTTTCGGCCGCAATAGAGCTTCTATGGACACTGGATCCTTCGTTTCGGCGCAGCTGCATGAACTCGTAAGGTATTCAATTGCTGCCCGTGGACTGAACTGCGGCCATCTTGGCAAGAGTGTCGCTTTGAAGTCAATCAAGGGTGAAAATCAATCAATTAGCCGTTCGGGTCGATGTTAAAGACTTAAATCTCTTGTTATAATCGCAATGCCAGGGTTCAAGCACAGCTATAGCAGTATATAGGGCAAAGGTGTTGCTGAGCTATCTAGCCTGCAGCGTTGCTAACACTTCAAATCCGGTTGGGCTATATACATAAGCACGCACAGAAATCTACGGGAGGCCACCTGGAAAATCGCACTCACAAGCAAGTTATTGCAAATTTTGCAACTTTAAAATGGATAAATAATAGCTCTGCAACAAAAAAGAAAGTGAAGGTGGCCTGCCATAGATTTGTGCACACATGCATGTAGATTGTGTATGCAAACTGTGATTCTTCTCAGCTGTTCAGGGTATAACTAGATAGAGTTTCCCTGAAGCTACTTGACCCCGAAAAAGGTAAAAAAAATCAATTTCAATCACAATATCTCAACAAGGGAAGTGGTGATCAACTACTTATGCACACCAAATTGTGGGGAATTTACTTGATAATTATACTTGAAAAAATCAAGATGTTTGGTTGCAATACAATCGAGTTACCCAGGCAAAAGCAATGTACCCTACAGGAAGCTTTTAGCCTTCCCTACTAACTTAAACCATTAATCTTATGATCTGTCCTAATTCTGATGCATTCATGAGTTTTAATATTCTAGCATAAAATAGATTATGTAGGAAATGAGTAGAAGCAAAGGCCACTTTGCCATGTAGCTATTCCCATGAGTGGTGAGTTGATCGAGCTACCACTGCATACAGTAGCTACATTAGAAACAACAGTATTTTTTTAATATTATTATTAACAGGGTAAAAACAGGACAGGCAAGGATTCTGCATACCTTTGACAATCACTGAAAGGAAGACAGTCACGAGTGCTCGTATGATAGCCCCAGCCATAGACACAAATAAAATGTCTAATTTCCACGAGATTCTTCGACACGGTGCGGTCTATATAGGTAGTTAGCCAAGTCTTGGCTCTCTGCACTAATTCTAAGTGGAAATGGAAACTCGGGAAGAGGAGACTGGAGCTGTTGTCTGGTAGCTTTGTTCCTCAGCGGCGCAATCTTCGGGATCTCGCGGCCAATCCGACAGAAACAATCAACAGTTCACCAACAAGGCGCTCGAGTTTAAAGACTGCAACTAGCTACACGCAAAATAGCACTTTCCCGAGAGATTTTTCAAGACACGGCTGCCTATGTCTTCTTGGCTAACTGCTGTAAATGGAAGCAGGAAACGAAAACACAGGAAGGGGAACATATTATATTTGGGGCTGGTGTCATGGCGGCAGCTCAGCGGCGTATGTATAAATTTGTGCTGTCAAAGATGTTCGCCGACAAATTCTGTAAGCCATGCATCCACCATAAATTTGTACCAGGCCAACCGCCAGAGGTGGTTCATGATCATCTCTTCCCTTCGTTGAACAGCAGTTGCCAAGGATGGCAGAGCAGTCGGCCTTCTCTAATAGCGATCATCGTACCATGGTCGCACCCCACACTATCGAATCCGAGCTAGGGTCTAGCTCGCTCTCCTCTTCTTATCCGAGGGCGCCGGGATTGCTATGAAGAGAATGCCCGGGACCTAGGCCTAAGGACTCTGTAGGGAGAAAGGAGGCCCTATATAACCAATCATGAGTTGCAATAGTGCAAGTGCGCTGCAAATGGTTCATATACATAGTTGTACGGCACTTGAAGTCACAGTTGTGCGTACAACGGTACAAGGCAAATGTATGACATACCAATGCATAATGTGTTCAATGTAGTGGGCATGCAGGCATTCCAATGTATAAACATGATTATATGCACACATCTGTGCAGCTGCAGTCTAGCTTATAATGGCTTTGCATGCTATTATTCATGCATATGACAAGTCATTCTATTATACTCACCATGAGCCATGGGGTCAGCCATGTATGTCCATTGACTGAAACTGAAATGTCCATGCAGATTTCACAGCAATTTAAATTCACAGCAGTTTACATTCAATTTCATGCACCAACCTGAAGTAATATACAACAACTTGCACATAAACACTATGCCTTGTTACAACTTATGAGCTATAGGTAACTATACATGTAATAAGATGCAGTTACAAAGACAAACAAAGGGTAGTTATTCTGTTCCTATTACAGGATATATAGCAAGGACTTTCCTCTTGTTAGTGGTCAGTGCATAGAGTTGTCAGTAGTTGACCCCTTAGACTATAGTCACAATAGATCCTTTTGTTTAAGGCCTGCACCATTGTATCATATAGCCCAAGGTAGTATGTGTGTGTGCTTCTTCAGAATTTTGTGCAGAAACACTTGATTTTGATGTCACATTGCAGTTAGCACATACTGGTTTCTCTACTTACATGACTAGCAACCATGTGTGGCCTCTGTGCTCTCGCTGTCTTGACTGTCTGGAAGATGTCCACTCCTCCTTCAACTTTGACTCTCTCAATTTCAGACATACAAGTAATGAACACACCATTGCGAGGCATACCATCACTAAAAGAGGAGAACACAATGAAAAGGTAAAATGTCACTCATTGCTGAAACAATTCAATATTGCAGTCTAAATTCAAATGTCATACTACACACAAGGTGACTATTATGTACATACAGCTTAAATTACATATTTCAATGGTTAAGGGGCACACAGAGGCACACGCACGCACACACACACACACACACACATACACACACACACACACACACACACACACACACACACACACACACACACACACACACACACACACACACACACACACACACACACACACACACACACTCACACACCATACAAGTGCATCTATAATCCATGAACACCACGCACCATTAGGCTGATAGGCGAAGTGAGAACGTAGCTACAAGCACAAACAATAAAGCCCATTATACTGCTACTGCTGCCTAATCACACCATGCCTTTAAGTGCAACTGAAAACACTCCGATGTTTTCCTTGAGCAATTCACGCAACATAGATTTCATATAACAAACCAGGACATTTTGAACCATAGGTCTTCGTCAGCTGAACAAACCTCTTCCATATGCATAGAGGTGGAGGTAGTGCATGTGGTAGGAATCTGTAGTGTGACAGTCAGCCAATGTCTTTCAGACACTCTTCACAGACAGCACTATGTATGTATATTATGGAGCACATGCAAATGAATGTTGCCTTGTAAATAGTGGACATATACGTAACAAACACAGGCTGCCATCAGTGGTACAATGGACCAAATGCATTGTATGTCTCCCTCACAAGGCATCTTGTACTTGTATCTGTTCTTATTCTGGATGACTGGTTTATTGGCAAAGGCAATGTCTTCACTCACTGGGATCCTGCTTAGGGTGCCCAGTACTTGCAAGCTGGTAATGGGATGAGTTGCTGGTGGTACTCGCAATTGATGGTACATCATATTGTGTGATAACTATATGAGCACTGGAACACACACAATGTGAATTACATAAAATTAATACAAACAATGCACTTCATTCTGAAATGGTGCACTTTATTTTCTGTTGTGGCTTTTGCCTGGTGCTCATCAGCTAACACAAGCAAAAAGCAAAAAGGCAGTCAGCAAAGCCTTTTGACAGTTTTATAGGGGCACTTTCACTGGATGACTGTCTGGCCATGGTCTGCAGACTTAAAACTCTAGTGGTGGAGGCCTTTGGTGCGTTTGGCCCAGATGCTCACTGTTTCATTCATGGCCTTGGGTGTCACATCATGGATGCTACCAAGGAGCCATTCTCTCACCACCACCTTTGACAGCAAGCCACCCTGGCTGTTCAGCACAAGAATGCAGCCACCATCCTAGGCTCCATGGGTGATACAGCTGCATCTGAGATGAAGAACGTGGGACTTCAACCAATTGCCAATATCCTGCTAAAATACTCCAGCCTAAGGGTAGAATGCTGTTGCAGTTAGACACAAGAATGACGACAACAAGTTCGCAGGGAATGAACAAGGGAACAGCAAATTCAATTAAGCCACTTGTCAACACTCGCAACTCACTACATACAACAGTGTAGTGTGCATGTTGTATGATTGTAGTCTTCAGTATTCTTATAGTAAATGCATGAATATAATTACGCATGCACAGTTTTGTAGTGATCCTGTTGTTGAGTCAGTAATTATTGTTTTTGCCAAGAGTCTCGTTCCCTGTGTCGCACGGGTTGTTTGTCGTTGTTTGTTGATGGTGGTTGAGGGAGGACACCACAAACAGCAAGCACTCTACTGCAGCACATGCACACACACTGAGTATGTGTGCAACATGAGGTATAAGTATCCAAAGAGAGATACAATAAGTAACAAACAGTACCAATAATAGCTACAATCACAATACAACACACAAAGTAACTATATTCTTAGCATCATGCAAGGCATAAGCATAAGGTTACAAAGTTACTACAAATGCCAGATAAGATAGCTAGATGTAAAGCTGGCATGGGAATCCATTTTTGGTGATTCAGTGTTGAAATGCTGCACCCCTAGAGGCTGGAACAATCTGCCAGCCCTGCCACAGGTGGAGCTGAGCATGTTGAAGGTTTGGTGGTTCTACATTTCTGGGTTTGTCCAGAAGAGTTTGAAAAGGGCCTGGCACAGGCATGTAGCTAAGAGGCTTAGGAAGATATGAGCACTGACAGAGTGCTGCATTATTATCGGTTTTGTCAGGTGCATATTCTAACTAATAATATTCACAATTGTAGTATGAATAAAATAATAGCACAATCATGGAATAACATACTACTTCTCATATGCTACATGCATGTGCCTTGCCAACATACTAACTTAAAGGTGGAGAGGTCACAGTGCATGGTATCAATGGCAATCTTACAGTAGAGCCAGGAGGAAGAGATTGAGGACTGCAGTATCGTGAATGAAAATTGAAGGAGGGATGGGCCAAGTAGATGCAGAGAGTGAGGAACACCAGATGTGGGGAAGTCAGCAGAAGGTGAGAATGAAGAACATGGCTAAGTAACTTGAGGGCAACTCAAGAAATAACTAGGACTTGAACCAAGACTGAATTGCAGAATAACTGCATGAGACCGAGATGAAAAGTTTGGATGTTGAAGAGTAGTTGTGTTTTGCCACATCAAAGTTCTAACTCGCACAGCACTTGCAAACTCACAACACTAATTACTTCACCATTTACAGTTTACACACTTGCACTCTACGTGCACTGACACTTGCAAGCCACCCAATGGAGCAACTGGATGATCTATAATAATATTATTATAAATATTAGTTACTATAGTCACTTGGCTTGCATAACATGAACTGTACAATAGGAACTAACCCAGCACTAGACATTTTTATACAACAGGCTGCATGATCTCTAGCGTCCAGTCAGATATAGATAATGATGCAACCTTTTAAGCATAGTTGAAGAAAAGAGGAAAGCATTGAGACAATATTATACTAAATACAGAGGCATAGATATAGCCATGCAGTTGGAATGTAGTCAGTAACTGTAGTGGCACACTCCTGTTTGATATTTGGAATGGGCATTGCCAAGGACACACCTGAGCATGTATATTATAGAGATTCAGCAGTATCACACACTACATGTTGTGTCTACCTTGGTAAATCACAAGACCTAATCATAGTGCATTGCAGTAATTGTTTCAATGGGCATGCATCAAGGCTACAGGCTCTTCACACATATATATAGGAGCCTTCAATTATACAGTTAGATATGTGCTTGCATGAGTCAAATGTATCAGTGCTGATGTGCATGGTGGACAGGTATTGAAATGACAACCAGTCTTTGATGATGAGAATTAGTGCACAATAATTGGCTACCATAATAATGAAAAACAAATCAACAATGCATGAATGTAATGTACATGGAGATACAGCATCCAAAGACAATTGCAGTCATAACACAAAATGACACAAATGTTAGAAATAAGTTGATAACCCAGTGTTCCTTTACCCTTAAACCATTAATTTTATGAACTGTCCTAATTCTGATACATTCATTTAATAATATAATTAGCATAAAATAGAATGTTTAGGAATGTGTGTGTATGGGTTGGGGTAAGGCCACTTAGGCCGCTCCTATGAGTGGTGACTTGATTGAGCTACCACTGTAGTTACATTAGAAACAACAATAGTAATTTTATTGTTAAATTATTATGAACAGAGTGAAAATAAGACAAGCAAGGATTCTGCGTACCTTTGACAGTCACTGAAAGGAAGACAGTCACAAGTGCTCGTAAGATAGTCCCAGCCATTACACTGTAAAATATCACCTTTCACGCGATAATTATTCTTCGACACAGGGTAACGTATAATTATGCAAGTCTTATTGGCTCTCTGCACTAATTCTAAGTGAAGAAGGAAACACAGGAAGGGGAGGATGGAGCTGTTGTCTGGTAGCTATGTCCCCCAGCGGCGTAATCTTCGGGATCTCGCGACCAATCCAACAGAAACAATCAACAGTTCACCAACAAGGAGCTCGAGTTTAAACACTACTGCAGCTAGACACACGCATAATAGCACTTTCCCATGAGATGTTTCAAGACACGTTTGCCTACGTCTTCTTGGCTAACTGCTGTTAATGGAAAGTAGGAAAAGGAAACGCGCGAAGGCGAAATATTGTTTGGAATTGGTGTCATGGCCGTCCCTCAGCGGCTTAATCTCCGGTATCCCGGTGTCACATCAATGTCCACCAGTTTGCAAAACTGCACCCCGTACTGCTACTCAAACACTTCTGCTCGTTGTAGTAGTTCCCTATTGACATTCTTCGAGAACCTGGAGGACTACACAAGCATCCCAGCCATGGTAGAAGGACAAAAACCTCACCGCGGTCGTCAGTTAACAAGATTGATGTGGTCTGCAAGGACTGCAAAGGAAGTACAGGTTTCGCAGATATCGTCACCTAACACTCTCTTTTGGTAGTGGTAAGCCTCATCCTGCAGTAAGGTGCGTTTTATTAGCTTCTATCAGCATTTCTGTGTCGTTTAACCAACCTTCGGTTACCCGGGGGGATATATTTTACACGGGGTAAAATAATCTGTGACACCGGGGCCAATCCGGCATATTAGTGCTGTCCAACGACTGTTCGCCGACGAATTCTTACATTTGTACTAGGCATGCCGCCAGAGGTGGTTGATGATCAGCTCTTCCCTTCGTTTAACAGCAGTCGCCAGGGATGGAAGAGTAGTGATCCTCGTACCATGGTCGCACCCCCACACTTTTGAATCCGAGCTATGGCCTCCTCTCCATATCCGAGGGCGTAGGGAATGCTATGAAGAGGAGGCCCGGACCTTAAGGACTCTGTAGGGAGGAAACATGCCCCCAGTCGATCATGAGTTGCAATATGATGCACGCGCGCCGCACAACCGATGTATTCGTTAAAAATAACAAATACAACGGCTGTGCATGCGGCGCACGTGCACCCTATAAATTTTATTATATAATTAGGCATATAATACATCCATGCAACAAAAGTCTAGCTTATAATAGCTTTGCGATTATTCATGCATATGACAAGTCCTGTAATCACTCACTGTGAGCCATGGGGTTAGCCATATATGCAACTCAGTCTGACTGAAATTGAAATGTCCAAGCAGGTTCATTTAATTAGTTTTACAGCAATTTAAATTCAATTTCATGCACCAACCTGAAGTAATATATACAACAGCTTGCACACAAACACTATGCCTTGTTACTGTGAATACAATTCTTGGGCTATAGGCAGCTATGTGTAATAAGATACAGTTACGGAGACACACAAAGTGTATATTACATCTCAACACAGCACAGATTACTGCTTGTACACTGCTGCAGCTCAGATTTCAGTCAGTTTTTTGCAACAGCCATTTTAGGGGCTGCCACAGGCAGCCCCAGTAGCTAAGCCTCTGTTTGGCTGAGCAGCTACTGCTGTCTGTCACTTTAATAGTAATCTAGTGTGCATTCCAGCTATGTCTTTCTTACATTACCCATGCAGCTTGCAATTAATATTGATATATTGGGTAAAGCAGTCCTCCAACAACTCAACAGGCTCCATGTTAATCCGTGATCAATACTGATACCTAACAATTGGCACATTATGCTCTGACTTCTGTTGTCTATGTTCATTTGTAGAAACCATTCATTACCAATGGATCAACAAGTTACAAGGTATAGCTACATGGCATCCCAGTAGATTGTATACTGTACACACATGCTTATAATGTACAGCTCAGTAGACCCTGTACATGCATGTAGATGCAGTATGTAGACAAAGTATAGTGGAATAGATGTGTTTCTGCATGCACGCATCTTATGTTTGCATTCTCTTTCTACGCATTATGCTTGTGTGCACATACTTGTTGTTTGTCGCGTATATGTGGCCAGTGTTCAGTTTCATATAATTGATTGTAAATGGGGGCTTCATTTCTGACAGAGGGCATGAATTGTACATAAAATTAATAATTTTGTTTGCGCATGAACGAGTTCATAATTCAACAAAGATTAGTTATTATATGTAATTTGAATACAGTTGTGAATGAGATTCAATTTCAGAGCATACCCACTGGTTAGTCACGCGACGCCTGACTACCCACTGGTGGCTTCCATTGCACTTTCTCATTAGCCCCTTCTCCTTGGGCAAAGTATGAGAAATAGGAACTAGTGAATGGATTGCAATTGGTTAATAGCTAGTAGGAATATACCCATACAGGGGCTCCATTGTTATGTCCTCTCCACTTCTAACCGCATACATGCAGTCTCCAACCATTGGCATCATATCTCCAGTATAAGGCTTCTCTGTCCCTACTATAGGCTGCTTACATATAGCTGTGTGCGTATAGTGTAACCAGGGCGCCATGCTTTGCAGCTACATAAACTATTGCTCACAAGAGTGTAGGGAGAACAAACGCCCTGTAATACGGAGAAGGGAGATGATAGAATGCTTGAATTTCAGCATAATACTTGTTAATTATATATGTTCACACATGGGTCAATACTGAGCAATGATAGGCCCACAGGAGTTTATATTGCTGTAGTTGGCTATAGGTCAATCTACAACTTGCTGGAAGCCTCAATCACTCCATATGCAGGGTTCTGATCCATGGCCACATCATCAGCCACTGCAGTGTTTGCAGTCTCCACAACTTCATATAAGTTCCTGCACAACATAGCACCAGATATGTATTGAGAGTGGAGCACTTTGTGCTGTACATTAAGAGTGTTGATGTTTGCATGCACAAACTGTATACAGTGCTCTGAGCTAAGCTGTTTTAAGTGTCAGTACATGTATAACAAACATCAACCACACATTGACATTAAGCAAAACCACTAACTGACAAGAATTGAGCTCACATATCATGATCAGAATCTTCAAAAACTGTTTTATTGGTCTTTCCTTTCCTCAACTTGACTATCCCTACCACAATGCCACACACAAGGAGCATTGCAGCACTTCCTACTGCAAATCCACCAACAAAGGCACCACCAACATAACCACCTGCATGTGCAACATTAGAGTTATTACAGTATAACAATTTCCGTCAACCGCTTTCCAATCTTTTCATAGTTTCACTGACAAACATATGAAGTATGCAAATGAATAATGTCATGTTCATAAAGTCAGCTATGCAACATCAATACACATCCACACCCACCCACACCCACCCACACCCCCCCACCCCCCACACACACATACACACACACACACCTATGCCAGCTGAAGCAGTAGCCGAAAACGTCTCAACTTCCACATGAAAGATGTACCAAGCCATAGGGTTGAGCCCAGACAGAGTCACTGTAGAACCTGCAACTACCACTTGCTGTGAACGGCAACTGTCAATTGCACCTCTCGCATTGACTGGTGTGTAAGTGACTGTATATGTTGCCACCCTACTATCTGGCTGCCAGCTGAGTTTTATAGAGGTAAAGTTGTCATTAACCCATTCAGCTGAAAATGCAATGCCTGGAACAGTAAAGAGAATTGAAGGCAAATTACTCATGTTGATAATAAAAAATATGTGCAGAATCCAATAGTCAGTTTAAACTGTAGCACATTATATCACATTCCAAATGTGTCCATGACTCAGACTCATGTTTCTATGACAATAGTGGAATATGTCACATTCGCCCCTCTGGAGTGAGCGGTGAGATGACTGTCAGCTCAGCCAGCCTTATATGTACCAACTGCTGATTAGATGTGACCTACTTTTACCAACTGAATTGAATACCCAAGAAACTGCACAACTCACCATTAGCATTGACAATGACAGTCCTTACTCCAACAGTGATGACTTCACTCATTGCACTTGGGTTCTTAGTCTGCACTCTCACCTCACCAGTAGAATACTCGGGCAGTACAGAAATGTGAACCATTGAACTAGGCGATGTGGCATTGACAGATTGAATGTCACTACCAAACACAGTAGTAACTGTCACAAATGTCTCATCATTGTTATCTATGTCTGAGGCAGGCTGCCATGACACTTGAAGGGATTGCTCCGGCAACACTGCAACTCTAACTGATGACACAGCTGCATGGTGGGAGGCAATTGAATATAATACTATTCTTGTTGTACATGGTGTATATAAAAAACATGCTGATGAATATTACACAACTCTTATCATGCATGGTCTACACGCAAAGACATGCTAACTGCATTCTTACTTCTCGGAGCAGTGTAGTAACGCACTGCTGTGCTGTCCCTCTTCCCCAAAGGGCCTGTAGCTTGCACTGTTATCATGTATGCAGTATTAGAGCGCAAGTTGGGAATAAATGCCTGTATAGAGTCCTTTCCCAGTGTACGTGAACCTCCTGCTCCAGATGGAACCTCAGACCAGTACACTGTGTAGCTGGTTACATCCACTGCTGAAGACACAGTCCAAGTAAGTTCCAATGAATCCTGTGCAGAATTGGCAAGTTCCACAACTGGCTGTGGTGTAGCTGTAGAATGTACACAAGCACAGTGCACTGACTGTAAGGCCTGAATACCTCTCTAGCTCTGGAATGGTGTTGCAAAGCTTTAGAAATGTTGACAAAGTTGAAATTGCTAGCTTCACATTCTTCATGTTTGGTGAGGATTCATGTACAGGTCAAGCTGAAGATGGCTGTTATGCTTATTGTGGCTCACCAGAGTGGTGGATGTGTGTGGACAACTGACTGCTTATCTATCCACCACAGTGATATAAGGGAGCTAGCTACATGTGAGCATAATGGCTGGGGAAGGTCGCAAACAACCTTGTAATTAACCCCAATTGCTTTATGCTCTGCCATGTCCCACATACACTAACTAATAACCATTACATATGGCTTAGAACAATATTCACCATTTTTCAGTTTCCATACCTTGTTAAGTGTGAAACGTATACCATTATTGATGTGTTTCATTCCAGACAATGGATGAAATTAAATGCAAAGATGTTTAGATATTAATGGGTTCTTCCTAATTGTTCAGACCAGTATCATTATCAATAGTAAATTCAGCCTCTTGCTAGAGACATCAGGGGGAAGAGCACAGGAAGGCATGAGTGAACAGCACAAGTACAAGGCCAACGGACATACACAAGACATACAAAAGCTTGTGATATCATCGTAGTACCATTCACAAGTAGCTTGACCCACCTCTGTATGTTGTCACAAGCAGCCGATTACCACTCCCATCACAGCAGTAGTCTCCAATACCAAGGGCATTAATTGAAGCGACATACACTCGATATTCCTGGCCAGACTTTAAACCAGTCACCTCAGCTGTGGTAGTAGTGATGTCATTCACATAGCTGAAAGGGTTCTCTCCTCTCTCCTTGTATTGAATGCTGTATCCAGTGATGGGCAGCTCTCCACTTGGCACAGTGGGTGCACTCCAGGACACTCTAATAACACCAGGGCTGTCAACTGGTACAGCCATGACTCTGCTATCTGTGGGAGCTGGGGCCACTGCAAAGACAGGTGGATAAAGGGAAGCATAATGAACAGGAGTCATGCAGCTGGTGTTTTACAAGAGTGCGAATAACATATCTAGAGTTCTGAACACCTCCATAGGATGTTGCAGAATATAAAACCAATGCAGTTTAATGGGCAACAATGCAAGTACTAGAAACATAACACATATAAATGTAAAAGAGACATCAGACTTTCAGCAGGCTTACCTACCATGGTGAGTTGAGCAGGTTTGATGGGATCTTTTTATGTGTATAACCAAGTTGTAAGTAGTTTTAATCAAAGTTATATGGAAGCCATCAAGTGTTTCGCAAAGGGAAACCATAGATGTAAAATAACCAGTACTGGGAACACAATCACGTGATCAAACCAACCTTGCAGTGCTTTCATCTGGAAGATGTCATGGGCAACGTATGAGTAACATGGCGGCCAGGAAAAGGAGAGGATGACTGTATGCATACTGAGGTACATAACTAGGACAGAGTATGTTCTTCCAACCTTACTTAAGTAGTTTATATTGTCTGTAGGATGTTGGCAATTCTGTCAAACATTGATGCTAAAGTGAAAGTAGCTTCAGTTACTTCATATGCAGAGAAAAGCCTACTGTGTACTGTTTCTCACTACTCTCTATGCATTTGGGTATACAGATACAATCACTGAACACACTGAACAAAGACACTTGCTGCACTTACACTGCATTGCAATTGGTGCACAGAAGGTACAAAATCTACCAGTGTTAACCAGTGTTCAGGCAATACACTCAAACTGCACAATATAAGCTTATAAGGTTGTCTTGTACTGGGGTTTCAGAATTTATACAGCTAGCATGCAGATCACATGATTGCGTTTCCAATCCCGCTTTTCTTACGGCTATAGGAGTCTGGGGAACAGATGAAGATCAAAGCGGTAGTTAGCCAAAAGACAGGAAGGGTGATGTACTATTTCCTTAGGATCCTTACAGGTGATTTACTGAATATCTGAATGTTTGGTAGTATTTCATGCTGAACTTCAGGAGGAGATAGCACACAATGGTGGCCTTCAAATCTAACCTTTTGAAAATTAAGAGGAAGTATGATCTTCTTTGTTGCCTTCTTGGGAAAATTAGAGCCATCTTGCAAAATTGGAGTGTTTGCTACCGCCATTTTTAGAAAGGCTCTGTATAGAAAATGCCCGCCACTGGTGCTTTCTTTGTCACAGTATTGTGCATTATTTGCGGATATCATGTCCCAGTATCGGAGAAGCATTCGTGTTCATCGAGCATGGAGGCAAAATTAACGGCAAGATAACCTTCCCTTGACAAAATTAGAGGTTTCCCGAACTTTAGAGACTGCCAATAAATCGAATTGGGTCAAGGCAAGATGGTTGGAAGTTTGCGAACTTTAGATTTCAATTTTTTTAGAATATTTACGGTACCAATAATCAACCACTTTGTCAATAGCTGCTGGTTGGTTATCAATTGTCAAGTCTATCTCACTTCCATTCATTGATGGGTACTCACTGTTGTATGTTGACCTGCTTGTGGTCTCACTCCAGGGTCCATTGCCAATGGAAGACACTGCTCTGACCCGAACACTGTATAAAGTGCCAACCTCCAGACCCTCCAGGTAAGTTGTAGTAGCAGGTGGTGAGCCTGTGATGTCAGGTGCTTTCATCCAGGAAGTAGCACCAACCCTGTACTGCACTTGATAGCGAGAGATGGCCACTTCACTTTGTGAAGAGTCCCAGGTCACCATCAGAGCTGGTGTGTTTGATCTGACTGCTGGTGCAACAGACACACCAGTCACTTGGGAGGGCAACGGGGCTTCAAATTGAAGGGAAAAACAATTTGCATATCAATCAGGTGATACAGTCAGGGGATATAGTTACTATATAGGGCTAGGACGAATGTTGGCTTTAGTAGCTTTGTTGTGTATGCAGAACTATAACATTCACGACCATGACATCATTAAATTGGCCACCTCACACAAAGGTTGAAGCTTATACTCTATCAAAAATTAATGCTTCGAAGCTTCATTGAGTATAGAGAACTATAAGGTTCGCAACTATGACATTATAAAAAAATGACCACTTCGCACCAAGGTTGAAGCATTTAGCTACTCACTCAAAATTATAATGATTAGAGGTGTAATGTCAAATGAACAAAGTGTAGTAAGAACACTAATTCACTATACTAGGGGTAACAAAGAAAGGGTTTAGCAAAAGGCAGAAATGAAGCTTCAAGTAGTGATAAAAGCTTCAAATGTCCAGGAAGCTTTGAGTAGTGGTGAAGCTTCCAAGCTTCGTCCCATGCAGTCCTAATGGTTGCAAGATCAGAGTTAAATAACACTATCATTACCAGCCATGATGTCTGGAAAAGGCCTATGACAATTTTGAGGGTGCATTGATCTGTAGAGAATTTTAAAGGGAATATGCAGTGGTTGGAGGGGGGAGGGAGGGAGGGGAGGAGGCTGTTGAAGTCCATAAAGCACTGTATAAAGACAGTAAGTCCTGTGTAAGGGTAGAGTGGAGCTAACAGAAGAGTTTGTTGTGGATTAGGGAACTACAACAGGGTGCCTGTGTCCCTTGGTTATCCAGTGTCTACCAGAGTACTGAGGCTATGGTGGGGTTACAGGGAGGAGTTAGACTACAGCCTCGTTCAGATCTTAATAGAAGTGAATGATGTGATTAGTTGCTACACTGTTAACTCACCACAAGTAGGTACACTTGGACTCCACTGTCCATTGTCCATGCAAGTTAAAGTGCTGTTCCCTTGCAAAACATAGCCTGTATTACAGATGTACGTCACTGTGGACCCAACGGTTGTAGTGGAGACAGTGGCACGATATCCATTAGCAGGAACAGCTGGGGGAGAACCGCAATCAGCAACTGCAGCAGAGGTTTACATGAGTGAATAGAAACACTTGTCAAAAAATTAGAATCACATTGGGCCATAGTTACAGTTGCTATTATATGCACATGAATGATGAAATAAAAACACAGATTATCTGACAATATTCAGCAAAACACCACTGTCTACAGAATGTGTTTATGAGGCGTTGATGAGCATTCATGTAGCTAAAAAGGATGGTTCAAATAAAACGTTTTGACCACAAGGGTCTTCATCAGTTACAAAACTTTTGGTGATTGTTGCTAAAGTCGCTAGAGAGCTAAATTTGTTGCCATCCCTCATTCTGCAAAAACCATCACGTCAGTCCAAATCAAAGGACCATGTCCTGTGTATCCAGCGAAGAATGCAGCTGTGGGGTAATGGCGAACTGAACAAGCTATTGGAAGAAGTTAGGGCCATACAGTCACATCTGCCCCAAATTAATCATGACAACAATCAATCTAAAAGCATCGCAAGAAGATTTGCTGCACTGATGGCAGAAGGCAAGATTCGGGCTGCAACACGTCTACTGGACAACAGTGGTGACGGTAAAGCAGGAGTGCCACTTGTTCCCAATGATGTCATTGAGACTTCAGAGGGTTCATGCACTGTGCGGGATGCTCTGATCAAGAAACATCCACCAGCACAACCATATGATCCCTCGACTCTACTTCAGCTGACAAATGAGACTCTACCTTTCCACCCCATGTTTTTGAGTCAATCAATGCAACCGCCATACACACAGCTGCTCTGAAAACCAATGGAAGCCATGGACCCTCCAACTTGGATGCTGCAGCATGGTGTCGCATGTGCTGCTCGTTCAAGAGGTCATCACAGGAGTTATGTGAAGCTGCTGCGAATGTTGCCAGAAGACTTGCTGGTGGTCCACTGGGCCATCATCCCATCCAAGCCCTTACAGCAAGTCATCTGGTAGCACTAAACAAGTGCCCCAGGATTCGACCTATTGGAGTGGGGGAAATGAGTTGGAGGATCATTGGCAAGGCAATCCTCTCGGTGATTTCTGAAGACATTGAGCAGGTTGCAAGCACATATCAGCTGTGTGCTGGTCAGAAGGGTGGTTGCGAAGCGGCAGTGCATGCACTGAGAAACTTCCTGGAACATGATGACACTGAGGGGCTGCTCTTTGTCGACGCAACCAATGCTTTCAACGCACTTAATCACGAAGCTGCATTGAGGAACATCCAAGCTCTGTGTCCATCACTTGCCAATGTGGTTTTAAACACGTACAGGCTTCCACCCAATCTGTACATCAATGGTGAGGCAATAACGTCATCAGAGGGTACTACTCAGGGTGATCCACTCGCCATGAGTATCTACGCCATCGCGACCTTACCTCTGATCATGGAACTAGACAACCTTTCAAAACAGCTGTGGTTTGCAGATGATGCGGCTGCTGCAGGAAGATTGCAAGCAGTGAAGCAGTGGTGGGACAGGTTGGCAGAAAGAGGGCCAAAATACGGCTACTCTGTAAATCCATCCAAAACCTGGCTTGTCGTTAAGGAATGTCATCTCAACTCTGCCAAAGAACTCTTCAAGGACACTGGTGTTCAGGTCACAACCGAAAGGAAAGTATATCTGGGATCCTTCATTGGCCCAGATGACAAGAAGGATCTGTTTGTGCAAGACAAGGTTGACAGCTGGTTAGGAGAGCTTGAAGAACTTTCCTCCATTGCCATCACCCAGTCTCATGCCGCTTTTTGTGCCTTCACACATGGAGTGTTGAATAAATGGCGGTATCTGTTCAGGACTACCAGAGAGATTGCAGACAGTCTAGAGCCCCTAGAAGAAGCCATCAGGTACAAGTTTGCCCGTGCTGTAACGGGATGCCCAGCATTCAGTGAGAATGAAAGAGATATTCTATCACTCCCAGCAAGAATGGGAGGGCTAAACCTTTGCAAACCAATGGAATCAGCCCAAGAAGAATACATGAACTCGTGTACTGCAGTGGCACCCCTAGTCCAAGCTGCCTCTCAACAAGAAAGAGCACAGATGCACGAATGTTCAGCCGAAGTAGCAACCGCAGTCCAGAAGAGAAAACACCTAAAGGAAAAAGCGGAAGCCATACGACACAATGCCTCAAATGACAGGAAGCTTGCTATGGACTTAGCAAAAGAGAAGGGGGCATCTAGCTGGCTCAGTGTTCTTCCGATTGAGGAATTTGGCTTCCTCTTACATAAGGGAGCATTCCGGGATGCCGTTGCCTTGCGGTACGGATGGCAGCCACCCAATCTCCCAAATGTGTGTGTTTGTGGCAAGAACCTGACTGTGGATCATGCCTTCACCTGCCCCACAGATGGACTACCAACGCTGAGGCATAACGACATCAGGGACCTTACGGCTGACCTCATGGCAGAGGTCTGCAACAATGTCCGCACAGAACCAGAGCTACAGCCCTGTCTGGTGAAGCACTGCAAAGAAGATCTGCCAACTGTCAAAACGGTGCCAGAGTGGACATCAGGGCTGAGGGGTTCTGGGAACGGTCACAGAATGCATTCTTCGACGTAAGGGTGCTCAATCCCTTCGCACCAAGTAACCGTTCCTAATTAAAGCCTTTCTGCCACATACCAACAGCACGAGAAGCTAAAGAGAAGAGAATATGAACAGAGGATCCGAGAAGTGGATCACGGTTTCTTTACACCCATTGTCTTAGCAGCAACAGGAGGGATGGGCAGTGCGGTACAAGTGACATTCAAGAGAATGGTGTCAATGCTTGCAGCAAAACGTGAACAGCCCTATAGCATGTGATGAACGCGGTATGACGCATGCTCAATTTCTCGTTGATCAAGTCCCTAATCAGGCACATTAGGGGCTCAAGATCAACCGTGGGTCGTGAGGTCAAGATCCCGATTTGCATGATTGTCAGTGAGGGGCGTGTCCCCTCAATCTAACTTGTCATCCTATGACCCAATTAACTGCAATCCATATTCCCTTAACATTTTCTCTTTCTTTTCCCAATGTATATGTGTTATGTATGGGCAGTGCGCATGTGTGCCTATTACTGTTATCATTATTTTAAGGTTACTGATTATAAAAAAAGTAATAGGTGGGAACGAAACAGAAACAGTCATTACAGCAAGCAAAGAATATCTAGGGTTGAGATTCAGTAAGATAGAGATGGAGTGTGAACTGTGAAGAGTGAAGGATTGACATAGCAGCAACATCAGTGGGAACTAATGAAAGTGAATAGTGAGAGGAGGCGGATTATAGGGCAAAGACTGTAGTACACAGCAGGGATGCTGGAAGCTATCTAGTATTGGCCTGGCAGTTGCACTGAAGGCTATATCTCTATAACACTACCCGACCCTTCTAGGGGGTCTTAGAGCATGCCTCTCCCTTCAGAGAACTTTTGAAATATAAAGCACACTGAAAGTGCTATTAAAGCAAATTGGAAGTGTATTGTACAAGGTACGTACAGTAACATAGTAGCAGCCTCTAGCTCCCACCTAGTGCTCATGTACAATTATAGCCAATAGAGTTAGCCTTGCAACTATTAATGCACATGCATTGGTAGTGAATATGCAGTAGCCCCAGTAGAACTAGTACTTGCAGCCACTTTACCTGCCATAGACAGAGACTAACATAATTATCAGTCTAAGACTAATATAATTGTCTATGTGGTTGCACAATAAAGCAAGTATTTCAAGTTAAATACTTGTGGGGCTGCCACCACAACTCAAAAGACTTGCTCCCTTCAGTTGCTGCTCTGTCACTGACCATAGGTCAGCACACACACACACACCAGACACACACACACACATGCACACATACACACCCACACATGCACAGACAGACACACACACACTCACACACATATACACACCAGCTGCAGACACACACACACACACACACACACACACACACACACACACATGCACATGCACTCAAGCACAGACACATGACTGCTTACGGCACATGCATTTACAACGAATACTTACAGAAACATAATGTACCAAGAAACCCACAGTTGCCAGAGTAGCTAGTGTTCTATGATGGCAAAAGCTACATACATAGTGTGCTACAGCGCAGTACATGTGGGCAAGGTTCTGAAGAGCATTTAGAAGATCAACTGTGTGCGCAAAGCTTTTCAACGCTACAGATGGTTGAAAGATGTTAGCGTGTACAAATCACAACGCTCGCCAGTATCTGCATTACTCCTGCATGTCATATGTTTCAGGCAGAGAAGTCAAGGCAACTGAGGTGGGCAGCCGTAATCAAAGAAGTCGCGGGGATAAGTCGAAGACCTGTTGGGTGCTGTCCAGAAGCTGTTGCTGTGCCTGTCGACCAGAGGTGCTGTAGAGATGCAGGCCCCTTGCCTACAAGTCCCCTTGCCTCTGATCCACCACCAAAACTCCACCAGCTGACCTTCTGACTTGTTTCCCACTTCCCCCCCCCCCCCCCCCCCCTTTTCTACTAACCATGACTATGACCTATAGCTGTTTGTTTATTTTAGGATTGTTATTCAGTCCCACGCCCACCAGTTCTCATGTACATTTCCCACCCCCACCTTTTGCCCCCATCTGTCACCTTTTCTGGCCCTGCCCTCACATATAAATTGCTTTGCCTTGTTTTGTGGTGGTGGTGGTGGCAGCGGTGGTGGCGGTGGTGGTAGGTAGTGGTGGTGGTGGTGGTGGTGGTGATTAGATTTGAAGTAGGGTTTTAGGTCTTCTGAGATTCTTTCTGATGAAATTTGGAATGGTCTTGCATGGAGTAATCGCTATACTCAATTGCAAGATGAGCTCATCCAATTTTTGGCAGATCAAAACAAACAGACAATGTGACCTTCACAAATCGCTTTAACAAGGTGTAATTGTGTTCCATTGGCAATGAAATGTTTAAACTTGCCTTTTTGCATGGAAAACAGGTATAGTGTTTGCTGCTACAATATGTATCATGACTACTCCTTGCATATGTATATGTGACATCCATTGAAAGCACCATAGTGATGATGATATATGCTAAGTAGAACCCATAAGGTCAAGCAAACTTCACAGCATACATCACCTTGGACAAAATCCAGGTGTATGGCCAATTAGAATCCACAGGAAGTTCTACAATGAAATCGGTAGGCGACTGTTTGGATCATGTCCAAAAATATAATAGCGCATGGGCAACTCAAGAGCTCTATGTAGGCCAAGTCAGTGGATTTGAAACAGAGTTGCATGCAAGGATGACCTTAATAGGATCAAATGCATCAATGCAGAAGTACTTTTTATCAGATGTCACACTTGTAATGTCTATTTAGGTATGTGCCCAATAAAAATGGCTACTCCTATCGTAATGTATTAGCACACTTCGGCAAAACTAGCCAAATGGCAACAGCCAAGAACAATTGAAGGCCATGGATGTATTGAAGATGGTAGAACAGCCAAAGCCAGCCTGGAGTGAACATACAAGAAAGCGTCATAGGCTGCTCTTACCCCATTTGTTCTTTTCATATTATTCTTACTAGCAGACAGACCTGCCCCTCAGGCGGTCTCTCCGTGTGCTTGACATGTGCAGGCAGTTCAGACGACGGCTGGTAATGCATTGGTTAGCCATGCACCAGCACGTTCATGGACTGGGCACCAAGTAGATATTGTGTAAGGAGTAATGGAAAGTGCAATGACAACGTGTCATAAGCAAATAGCATAGCACCCCTAGAGGCTGGAACAATCTGCCAGCCCTGCCACAGGTGGAGCTGAACATGTTGAAGGTTAGTCTATTTTGATAGTTCTACTTTTCTGGGTTCATCCAGAAGAGTTTGAAAAAAAACAGACTACCACCCAGGAAGTCTGGCACAGGCATGTAAAGACTTAGGAAGATGTGAACACTGACAGAGTGCTGCATCATTATGTATATTGTACAAGTGCATAAAAAGTTTTCTACAAAAGCTACTAAAGATGTAGGGCTGGCATAAAAAGTACAGAAACAAGGATAGGCTACTACACAGTGGAACATTCACTATTGTCCTTACATGCAAGAGTGTAGTACTATATGGTGCAACACTCTTGCATGTAGGGACAATGGTGAATGCTCCACTGTGTAGTAGCCTATCGTTGTTTCTGTACTTTTTATGCCAGCCCTACATATTTAGTAGCTTTTGTAGAAAACTTTTAATCTTCCCTGTTCTACACTTTTAAGAGTGTAAGCTCAGATATGATACATTGCCACAACCACAGGACAGCACTGCAAGTATATGGCCATCATGTTTTTATTTTGGAGTAGAACCAAAGTGGCAGCTAGAACCTAGGCTCCACACTATAAGTTAGGAATGTCCACCAGAAGCTACCTAGCAGTAATTTAAATGACGGCCCACTGACACAACCACTGCGGATGTCCTTCTAAATGGCATGCTGGCTAATGGCGGCCAAAGCTTGTCCCGTATGTACTTGTGAACGCTCATCTGACCGCATTGTGGGGCTATTGGCCCAAAACTTTAAAAGAGGACTATTCACTAAGCGACAATTGCTGTATGGAATAGGAAAGGGAAGTTGATCACTGAACCATATCCACATTACATTATAATTAGCACTTCACAAAACAACATGTTTATGCTTTGGTGACTTCTTTCCTATATAGATCATCACGTTTCCACACAGCTATTGTATGCATGCAGAGAGTATTATTGAATTATCACACAGGTTCACACAGTGCTGAGTAGTATGTACAATCTAGCTTACAGACCAGAGTGGACACTGCCATTAGTGTGGGTGTGGGTGTGCTGGTGTTGGCATGTATGTAGCTTTGTGGGCATACAGTATGTTAGATCTGTAGTATGTGTGAGAGCGCATGTGTTTGGGTGTCAATGACATTCACTGGGTTATATTGGGGACAGACTGAGTGACATTCACATTTACTTTACTTATTTTCGCAACATTTATAATAGCTATATATAGCTACTCTGCATATATGTATTATATTTATCTACTTGTCTGCTTAAGTCATGTATTTTTATGAAGCTCAAATTCCCATGCAAGCATTGTGCTGATGATGAAAGTGAAATGTATTATGCCTGGAAAACCTAGAATGTAGACAGATGAGGGGTTCCACACATTTCAGGGTAGCTAGGTCCAAAGATTTTAGTCCATTTCTGAAATATTAGTTCCAGAGGTTCAAATATCTCAAAATATTTGGACTGGGGAACCTTTTCAGGGTGGTCCAATTTTTTCGTGACAGACCAACCGTACATGTGATTACGTCATTGTAAAATGGCATATTGCGCCTAGCAACGTTTCACGAAGGCTGGGGAAACCTACACTTGTGGACTGGCTCGCAGAGCCATCTAACCTACAAAAGGCAATTACCTGCAAAAAGCATCATAGAACTGTGGGTAATTTATCCTCCTACTCCCTGTCGTTCGGGAGTTACAGCTGATGGAGAAGAAGAAGACGAAACACGGAAAAAGGTGTCGACGCTTTCTACATGACGGCGCCCTGGCGCTTGGAAGTAAGGTTAGCTGTGTAAACTGTACAGCCTCCCCTCCTCGCTGGCGGTTCCTTTTGTTGGTTCTTGCTTCTGTTCAGGAGTAGCGCTACTTTTCCTTTGTATTACAGCATACAAACAACCATGGCCATCCCTACATAGACAGCACTACCGTGCCGTCTGATTCTTATTATAATAATATTCACAATAAGAAGTACGTATATAATTATAGCACATGGGATAATATGCCACTTCTCATATGCCACATGAATATGCCTTGCCAATATATACTTACATGTGTCACTACAACCATGGGGTGAAAGGATCACAATGGTTTCTCCGGCGAAACTAACAGTAGAACCATGCAGGAGGAAGAACTTGAGGAAGATCAATAATACTGAAAAGAGGGATGGTCCAAGTAGCTACAGAACCTTGAGGAACACCAGATGTGGACACCAGGTGAGAATGCAGAACATGGCTAAGTAACTTGCGAACGATTCAAAAGATAGCTAGCTATATGGAGATGAACTAAGACTGAATCGCAGGACTGCATGAGATCGAGATGACAACGTTTGGATAAGAGGAAAGTAGATGTGTTTTACCATGCCATAGCATGTCAAAGCTGTGAATTGTCTACGGTAGGCCTGACAAGGGTCAAAATGCATTGCCGAAAGCTCTCACCTTGTGCCTCTACCAGAGCATGTTCTGCCAAGAGGGAAAAGGAAGGATAAACACTTATGAGCACCAGGAAGTAACTACCACACGTAGCTAGCTACTCATACACATATCCAGATCAGGCTAGACAGCTATACGATGCGGATACCGGTAGGCTCACCTCCTAAAGTATAGAGCAATAGAAGAAAATAGGAGACAAGCGAAATCCTCATCATTGTAACCAGCTGTCAGGGGTGTATTATCTACTACGGCTTACGGACTACGGCACGGACTCGATCAGCACAAACCACGCCCAAACAGGATGTTGACACTCCACATGGCCATGCATAGCCGATTTGTCCATGGGCGTGGCTAGTGGTAGAGCGTTTCGGCGTTTTAATGCGCCCGCGGTGGAGAGGGTCTATAGCCTTGGAATGGACATTGCCAAGAACACACCTGAACGTGTATATTATATATAGAGATTCAGCAGTACCACACATTACATGTTGTGTCTCACTTGGTAAACCACAAACCCAAAGTATACTGCACTACAGCAATTGTTTAAAGGGCATGCATCAAAGCTATAGGCTCTTCAAACATAGGATCCTTAAATTATACAGTTAGATATGTGCTTGCATGAGTCATATGTATCAGTGCTGATGTGCACGGTGGACAGGTATTGAAATGACAACCAGCTTTTGATGATGCGACTTCGTGCACAATATTTAGAAACGAATCAACAATGCATGAACGTAATGTACGTGGAGATACAGCATCCAAAGACAATTGCGGTTATGACAATGTATATGATAATCTAAATATATACTTCTACCCTTAAACCATTTATGATCTGTCCTGATGCAATCATTTATTATTAATACTCTAGCTTAAGATAGATTATGTAGGAAATCAGTTGAGGTAGTGGCCACTTTGCCATGTAGCTATTCCCATGAGTGGTCAGCTAATTGAACAACTACTGCACACAGTAGCTACGTACATTAGAAAGAAAAGTATTCCTAAGAATTGATACGAACAGGGTGAAAACAGGACAGGCAAGGACTCTGTGTACCTTTGGCAGTCACTGAGTGCCAACCTGAGGGGAGACGTAAGACATAATAATTGAGAGAATTGGAATATGCAACTTAAGAGAATGGATTTATGCATAATATATACTTTGATCATAAGGCAATAAATTATACTTTATCCCTTGTCGTTGCTATTGCACTGACTGTTTTTACAGATAAATACAATGATGGATTGATCGATATCAATAGTACCCAGCATAGTGAGGCTCTGAATCCAGGTCAGGTAGCATTTGCATGCGTATCTTATGTGGCTCACACGTCAAGAATGCATTTAGTGTAGCACTTTAGGAACACAATTAGTGTAGCACTACAGGACTAGCTAGAAACAGGGTATGGGGAAGCTGCTGCCACTGACAGCCTGCTACTTTTGAGGAGTATTAATAGATCACCACTTGCCAAAGTGATTCCATGGCTTTGTCCAAGAGCTAGGTAGCTCCAGTTTGTCATTATGCCTATGTATTGTGGAAAATGTGTACAGTCCGTCATGGTATACAAGCATACATGTTAATTACGATGGTCTATATGTACCATGGTAATACGAATGAAAGACAACATTCGGAACTATGCATGGTAAGGAAAGAGGGGGGAAGGGGAAAATGGCAGTGAACCGGACCAGCACCGGCAACGTCTAGATTGCTAGCTGACCCTATAGCAGCCGGGTCACTGGTCACCGCCAACAGGCACTGATCCATTCTCTTCATACATACCGAACAGTGCAGGCTCTATATTCAAAGCCTCCTATATTTATTGAAACTCCCACACTGATATTGTCACAGTGCCCGGTGTGGGAGTCATGGCTGTGCATTGGCTTTAAGACTGGCAGATATATTATATGTACAATGCAACCTGTCTAAGATGGATGCGTGCACTGTGCATATAAAACCTGTAACTGCTACAGTTCACTTCTGGTCACATATCAAAATTGCAACCTCGGTCATGTGACCATGACCGAGGTTGCAACTTTGCACAGATTCGAGGTTTGTGCGTAACATATATAATGTATATATACAACCACCTCAAACTCTCTAATTAAAACAAAGACTTAAGCCAGCTGGCACCTCCCTGACCCAAAATATCACTATTTATCATAAATTTTATAGCACTGAATAAAAATGAAACATTGCCTACATAATACATCATATACTTCTGCAATGTACATAGCCACCTCTCTATAATTTCCATAATTAGAGACGAGATATAACTGGCCCACTGCAGGTGGCTGTCTTGCAGACAGCTGCAGGTTGCACTGTAAATAAATCCATGCACTGATATATGTATTATGTAGTCGTGCATGCAACTACATTATATACATACATTCAGCGGTGGATTTAGCAGCTGCTTTGCATCTCTGTAATAATTATGCAGCTGCAGGTTGTAACTGAACTCAGCTGGCCATGGGGGGTATATTGTCATATATTCATAACTGTATCTTATTAGACATAGCTGCCTATAGCTGATACAGTTATGAATATACACACAAAGGGTGGTTCAACACTACAGTTTGAAAGACACATTAAACTAGTATTATGGTCATTGCAGGAACATTCCCCACTCAAACAGCCTTGAAGTTGGCATAATTATGTATCAAAAGAGTCCAGATGGGACTGGAGGATGTCATAGCACAACTTGTACTGGTCCTGGAGGTGAACATGGAGACAATGAAGCATTAGCAGTGGGTGTCAAAGATGCATGTGCACAGTTGTGCAATAGTCAAGCAAAAACACTGTTGCCGCGAGTAGGTGACACAGGTACCTATGAAATCAGTGCCTATTACAAGTTACCAAGGACTTCCTCTTGTTTGTACGTACATAGAGTTGTCAGTAGTTAATCCCTTAGTCTATAGAGATCATTTGTCTGAGACCTGCTAGCCATGATGAAATAATCATAGCAGTCATAGTGAAGATGAATCAATGTCTTAAGCATTTATATATGACATCACAATATGTATATGTGTACTTTTCAGAATTGTGCAGAATCATTTAATGTTGACATCACACTGCAAATTGTCCATATTGGTCTCTCTACTTACATGACTAGCAACCATGTGTGGCCTCTGTGCTCTCGCTGTCTTGATTGTCTGAAAGATGTCCACTCCTCCTTCAACTTTGACTCTCTCAATTTCAGACATACAAGTAATGAACACACCACTGCGAGACATACCATCACTGGAGGAGGAGAGCACAATGAAAAGGTAAAATGTCAGTCATCGCTGAAACAATTCAATATTGCAGTGTAAACTTGAATCCATCTCACAGCACTGGAGGATTCATGCAGTGTGACACTACACACAGTGCAACTATTACATAGAGGGCACACAGAGACACACACAGACAAATACGCACATTTGCAAAAAAGCACACTAGGGGATCAATGAATGTGGAAACATTCAAACATTTGTTTGAAGGCACCTTTGAATGCCCTATATAATGCACATACACCCACAAACCAGGAGAGACTGACACAGAAATAACTCACTCGCACATGACCATTGTGGGTGTCTTCTCATCCTGCCGCTTCTTTGTCTCTCCCATCATTTTCAGCATGGAGTCAACTGTAGGACAGCTTTCAGCCTTCCAGGACGTGAAGTGGAGAGACTCACCTCAAGAGTCTTGCTTGCACTCTATATACAAGGGTGAGTAGCATTCACATTGAAGGACTGAGAACAAAACAATCCAGAAATCAATGCTTAGCATAGGACCCACCTGTATTTCTCGTGACAAGTACACACATATACGTATGTACACACAACTCACAACCACACACACACGCACACAGAATAGGTTGACAAGGCAAACACACAGCACTTTCAAAGAACATTGCTTGTACACTGCTTACAGTAGGCTTTGGTCAATATTTTGCCTCCCTACTTACCGACCAAGTGTTAATGATCAAGAGTGATCAAATGTACCCAACCTACAAAACCCCACCAATAATAGTACATTTGTCACATATATATGCCTGCTCAGCCATCAAGTCTGGTTTCACTTGATAACAGAGTAGATAGACTGGACATATATAACAAAGACACAAAAGCTTTCTTGTGCTGCAATGTAAGTAGTCCAAACCATCTCAAATCAAACATTGCAAACAAGAGGTAACATGCTCTTTATACCCCCAGCGACACATCTGTTTGATATTCAGTGACAAGTCTTTCTGTGTCAAGTCAAAAGTACAAAACTGAAACTTGAGAATGTACAGATCAACACAACATGCATAGGTACCTTGTTCTTGTTGAGGACTTCCAAATGGATCATGTCCCAATCAGGGTGCTGGGAGGTGTCAACATGGTGGACCTGCAGCTGTGAGTACTGTGCATGGCAGCCAGGGTCTTCAGGCCAAAACCTGTAGCACATTTCCTGCAAAATTCAATGTTTTTAGTTCTATAGAATCTTGCACAGTCCTGTACCAGCAAACACTGCATGTATTGCAATGTACACCACAATCAATGCACCCACCTTCTTCCCTTCCTTCAGTGGGCACAGCAGCACAATTGTCTTGATCTTGAACTGCCAAACAAGCTCCCAAATATCAGCCCTTGTGGACTCCAGTGGAGATTGGGCAGCCACAAAGGCACGACGCCTGGAGTAGCTCTGCAACAGGCAGTACATCAGTTAATGGTTGTAGCATCATAGGGGGGAAACATCAAGTAGTAGAAGCCTTCCCACTGGCAACAGACACTAAGCAAAACACCCATCATAAGGCAATAAATTATACTTTATCCCTTGTCGTTGCTATTGCACTGACTGTTTTTACAGATAAATACAATGATGGATTGATCAATATCAATAGTGCATTACCCATGCAGCTTGCAATTGCAATTAATATTGGGCAAAACAATCCTCCAGCAACTCAACAGGCTCCATGTTAATTCATGATCAATACCAATACCTAACAATTGGCACATTATATATGCTCTGACTTCTGTTGTCTCTACCTCCTGGCCAGTGCTAATGTCTACATTCATTCGTAGATAACCCTTTACATTACCAATGATCAACAACTTATATACAAGGTATAGCTACGTACTAGTATATACCAGTAGATTGTATACTGTACACACATGCTTATAATGTACAGCTCAGTAGACCTTGTACATGTATATGCAGTATATATGTAGACATAATTATTTATAGTAGAGTAGACATGCTAATATTAATGCAAGATTGCATGTGTGTGTGGGTGTGTGTGTGGGAGGGTGTGTGTGTGAATATGAATGTGTTGTTGGCCTATCTGTTTTTCTGCATGTGCTCGTTTTATGTGTTTGTGTTCTGTTTGTATGCATTATACTTGTGTGCACATAGCTGTCTTTGTCATGTAGCTATGTGCCAGTGTCGAGTTTCATATAATTGATTGTAAATGGGGGCTTCATTTCTGACAGAGGGCATGAGTTGTACATAAAATTAATAATTTTGTTTGTGCACGTACGAGTTCACAATTCAACAAAGATTACTTATAGTTTATATGTAATTTTAGGCTGGCTGAGCTGAGCAGGTGAAAGTGTCCAAGTATGCACATCTGGACACAAGTCACCACTTTGTGCCATTAGTGGTGGAAACATCAGGAGTGTTGGGGGAGGCAACTGAGGAATTCACGATTTCACAGCTTGCGAGATGCATTTACAAAGCATTAGATATTATATGTAACTTAATTATAGTTGTGAATGAGATTTAATTTCAGAGCCTACCCGCTGGCAGCTTCCATTGCACTTTCTCATTAGCCCCTTCTCCTTAGGCAAAGAATGAAAAATAGGAACTGGTGAATGGATTGCAATTGGTTAGGAGCTAGTAGGAATATACCCATACAGGGGCTCCATTGTTATGTCTTCTCCACTTCTAACCGCATACATGTAGTCTCCAACCATGGCATCATATCACCAGTATAAAGCTTCTAGATCTCTGTCCCTACTATAGGCTGCTTACATATAGCTATGTGTGCATAGTGTAACCAGGACCATGCTTTGCAGCTGCATAAACTATTGCTCACAGGAGTGTAGGGAGAACAAACACCCTGTAATATGGAGAAGGGAGATAATAGAATGCTTGAATTTCGCACACTACTTGTTAATTATATATGTTCACACATGGGTCAATACTGAGCAATGATAGGCACACAGGAGTTTATATTGCGTAGTTGGCTATAGGTCTAGTCTACAACTTGTTGGAAGCCTCAAGAACTCCATAGGCTGGGTTCTGATCCATGGCCACATCATCAGCCACTGCAGTGTTTGCAGTCTCCACAGCTTCATATAAATCCCTGCACAACATAGCACCAGATATGTATTGAGATTGTAGCATAATTATATGACTTTGTGCTGTACATTAAGAGTGTTGATGTTTGCATGCACAAACTGTATATAGTGCTCTGTGCAAGTGGGTTGGGCAGGGACATCAGACTTTGGCCATGCATCCAAACTCCTCCACACACTGTATGCAGGGCTATCAGTGAACTGCAGCAAAGTACACTTGTGTACAAAGGCAGTGGATCTGGAACATTACTGGGTTTGGAGAGGCCGCTTAGTGGCGACAGAGCTGCTGTGGTTCTATTTCTCTCCTGAAATGTTTTCAGGATCATCTTGTGGCTTTACTTACTTAGAAAAAGTTGTTAATCTTGCCCTTTCTAGTCTAGAAGAACTAGAGTTACTTGTGCTGCATTAAATTAAGACACCATTTTTGATTAGCTGATTTTCACATACAACGGTCAGTATTAATATGTGCTGTGATGAAGGACATTTTGGCCACTTCCGCTTTCATCAAAGGTTATCCGTGGTCGAAGGCTTATGTGGCTGAATGATTCTGTGTAATACTGACCCCTTCTGTTGTGTGTGAATTGGCTTACAAACTACCACAAGCAATCCAGGAATATCAGACGTGCCATGAGCCATGAGTCTCTATGCAACAATGCCAATTTGTCAAATAGGGAGGCAATCATGCAGTTGTCTGTAGTGTAAGAATGGTGTTGTCACTTATCTAGCCACTAAACACTTTCCGGATCAAGGATATGCATATGTATACATTCCCGTACTCAACCCTGAACTGGCCACACTCCACTGATTTTCCTTGTGTATATTTTAGGTAAGGACAACACTGCAATCATACCTTCATTCTCCTTTCAATTGCTATAATACATGTCTCAGAGATATGTAGTGACAATGCAAGCTGCTATCACACAATTATATACATAACACAGGTGAAGTCCTGACTATATTGCATCAGATATTCTTGTATGTACATGGAAATTGGGCTTTGTGGATATTGCAATGGCACTTGGCATGCACAAAGCAGTGAATTCGAGCTAAGCTGTTTTAAGTGTCAGTGCATATATAACAAACCTCAACCACACATTGACATTAAACAAAACCACTAACTGACAAGAATTGAGCTCACTTATCATGATCGGAATTTTCAGGAACTGCTTTACTGGTCTTCCCTTTCCTCAACTTGACTATCCCTACCACAATGCCACACACAAGGAGCATTGCAGCACTTCCTGCTGCAAATCCACCAACAAAGGTACCACCAACAAAACCACCTGCATGTGCGACATTAGAGTTATTACAGTATAACAATTTCCGTCAACCGCTTTCCAATCTTTTCATAGTTTCACTGACAAACATATGAAGTATGCAAATGGATAATGTCATGTCCATAAAGTCAGCTATGCAACATCAATACACACACACACACACACACACACACACACACACACACACACACACACACACACACACACACACACACACACACACACACACATACACATGCACACACACATGAACACACACACACACACACACACACACACACACACACACACACACACACACACACACACACACACGAACACACACACACACCACACACACACACACACACACACACACACACACACACACACACACACACACACACACACACACACACACACACCTATGCCAGCTGAAGCAGTAGCCGATAACGTCTCAACTTCCACACGAAAGATGTACCAAGCCATGGGGTTGAGCCCAGACAGAGTCACTGTAGAACCTGCAACTACCACTTGCTGTGAACGACAACTGTCAATCGCACCACTCGCATTGACTGGTGTGTAACTGACTGTATATGTTGCCACCCCACTATCTGGCTGCCAGCTGAGTTTTATAGAGGTAAAGTTGGCATTAACCCATTCAGCTGAAAATGCAGTGCCTGGAACAGTAAACAGAAATAAAGGCAAATTACTTATGCTGAAAAGAGTAATATGACATTGTGCAGAATCAATTTAAGCTGTAGCACATTCCAATTATGTCCAAGACTCAGACTCATGTTTCCATGACAATAGTGAAATAAGTCAAGTTCTCCCTCTGGAGTGAGCAGTGACATGACTGCCAGCTCATCCAGCCTTTAATGTACCAACTGCTGATGACGTTTTACCAATTTAATTGAATACCCAAGAAGCTGCACAACTTACCATTCACATTTCTAGTGACAGTCCTTACTCCAACAGTGGTGACTTCACTCATTGCACTTGGGTTCTTAGTCTGCACTCTCACCTCACCAGTAGAATACTCAGGCAGTCCAGAAATACGAACCATTGAACTAGGCGACGTGGAATTGACAGACTTCATTTCACTACCAAACACAGTAGTAACTGTCACAAATGTCTCTTCATTATTTTCCATGTCTGAGGTGGGCTGCCATGATACTTGGAGGGATTGCTCTGACAATACTACAACTCGAACTGATGACACAGCTGCATGGTGGGAGGCATTAATTGAATATGTAATACTATTCTTGCTGTACATGACTTATATAAAGACATGCTACAGTATCTGCATTCTTACCTCTCGGAGCAGTGTAGTAACGCACTGCTGTGCTGTCCCTCTTGCCCAAAGGGCCTGCAGCTTGCACTGTTATTATGTATGCAGTATTAGAGAGTAAGTTAGGAATAGAGGTCTGTATGGAGTCATTTCCCAGTGTACGTGAACCTCCTGCTCCAGATGGAACCTCAGACCAGTACACTGTGTAGTTGGTTACATCCATTGCTGAAGACACAGTCCAAGTAAGTTCCAATGAATCCAGTGCAGAATTAGCAAGTTCCACAACTGGCTGTGGTGTAGCTGTAGAATGTACGCAAGCACAGTGCATTGAAAGATAGTTCCAAAGTATTACTCAGTGAGGTGCACTTCAAGCCTAGACACCTAACTAGCTTTAGAAGTCTTGGCAAGTTGAAATTGCTAGCTTAAAGTTCTTCATGTTTGGTGAGGGTTCATGTACAGGTCAAGCTGAAGATGGCTGCTTTGCCCTTATTGGGCTCATCGCTGTGGTGCACTGGTGGATGTGTGTGGACAACTGACTGCTTATCTATCCACCACAGTGGCATTACAAAGGGAGCTACATGTGAACATAATGGCTGGGGAAGGTCTTAAATAACCTTGTAACCCCAATTGCTTCCTGCTCTGCCATGTCCCACCTACACTGACTATAGTAACCGTAAAATATGCCATAGAACAATATTCACCATTTTGCATTTCCATAACTTGTTAAGGGTGAAATGTACAACATTATTGATGTGTTTCATTCCAGACAATGGATGAAATGAAAGGCAAAGATGTTTAGATATTAAAAGGTTCTTCCTAATAATTGTTCAGACCAGTACCATGATTATCAATAATAATTTCAGCCTCTTGCCAGAGACATTATGGAGCAGAGCTCAGGAGGGCATGAATGAACAGCAAAAGTACAAGGCCAATAGACATACACAATACATACAAAAGCTTGTGATATCATCGTAGTACCATTCACAAGTAACTTGACCCACCTCTGTATGTTATCACAAACAGCTGATTACCACTCCCATCACAGCAGTAGTCTCCAATACCAAGGTCATTAATTGTAGCAACATACACTTGATATTCCTGGCCAGACTTTAAACCAGTCACCTCAGCTGTGGTAGCAGTGATGTCATTCACATAGCTGAAAGGGTTCTCTCCTCTCTCCTTGTATTGAATGCTGTATCCTGTGATGGGCAGCTCTCCAGTTGGCACAGTGGGTGCACTCCAGGACACTCTAATAACTCCAGGGCTGTCAACTGGTACAGCCATGACTGTGCTATCTGTGGGAGCTGGGGCCACTGCAAAGACAGGTGGATAAAGGGAAGCACAATGAACAGGAGTCAGCTGGTGTTTTACAAGAGTGTGAATAGTGTATCTAGAGTTCAGCACAGTTATGAACACCTCCATAAAGTGCTACAGAAAATGAAAGTAATGCAATTCAATGGTCATAGTGAACGCAGCAATGCAATTACTAGAAACATAACATGTATATACCTAATAGGGCCACCTGAAGCCTTCTGCAGTCTTACCTACCGTGGTGAGCTAAGCATTGAATACTGTAGCACCAGTTTTGTAATTGCATAGGCTTGATGGGCTCTTTTCATGTGTATAGCTATGCTGTGATTAGTTCTATATATGGAAGCTGTCAAGTGCTTCGCAAAGGGCAACCATAGATGTAAAATAACTGGGAGTGGAAACACAATCATGTGATCCAACCAACCTTGCAGTGCTTTTACCCGGAAGATATCTGTGCAATGTATGAGTAGCATGGCGGCCAGGAAAAGGAGAGGATGACTGTATGTGTACTGGGGTAGATAGCTAGGTAGATAGCTAGGACAAAGAATTTAATGCTCTTCCAACCTTACTTAAAAAAAAACAAAAAAAAAAACTTACTTATGTAGCTTATATTGTCTGTAGGATGTTGGCAATTCTACCGAACATTGATGCTAAAGCGAAAGTAGCTTCAGTTACCTCATACGCAGAGAAAAGCTGACTGTGTAGTGTTTCTCACTATTCTCTATGCATTTGGGTATACAGACTAAACACACTGAACAAAGACACTCGCTGCACTTACACTGCATTGGTGGACAGAAGGTACAAAATCTACATAACTGTAGCAAATTATTGCTGATTATATTCAAGGAGTGGAAAGCACAAGCTTTGCATTAACTTGCATCGACTATAACATGTAGCCTGAGCACCTCAGAGATGTTAATTATAGAGTTTTGAAATGCCAGTTCCCTGATCACCAGGAGGGACATTGATCCTGCTCTCCAACTTGAACTGCACAATACAAGCTTAAGGTTGTCTTGTACTGTGGTTTCAGAATTAAACAGCTAGCATGCAGGTCACATGATCGCGTTTCCAATCCCGCTTTTCTTACATCTATAGGGGTCCATGAAACAGATGAAGATCAAAGCTGAAGTTAGCCAAAAGATAGGAAGGGTGATGTCTATTTCCTTAGGATCCTTACAGGTGATTTACTGAATACTTGAATGTTTGGCAGTATTTCATGCTGAACTTCAGGAGGAGATAGCACTCAAAGTCAATGGTGGACCTCCACTACCATACTGCTTGCCATCATATCTGAAAGTTCAGTGAAATGAATATTCTGAAGTTAATATAAAATCTATATACAGTTTGCATAGTCATAAGTATGTTGATAAAAATGTATAAGCCTCTCATGTGCAGTGGCTGACAGACACACTGATAAATCAACCACTTTGTCAGTAGCTGCTGGTTAGTTTCAATAGTCTAGTCTACCTCACTTCAATTCATCCCTGAATACTCACTGTTGTATGTTGACCTGCTTGTGGTCTCACTCCAGGGTCCATTGCCAATGGAAGACACTGCTCTGACCCGAACACTGTATAAAGTGCCAGCCTCCAGACCCTCCAGGTAAGTTGCAGTAGCAGGTGGTGAGCCTGTGATGTTAGGTGCTTGCATCCAGGAAGTAGTACCAACCCTGTACTGCACTTGATAATGAGAGATGGCCACTTCACTTTGGGAAGAGTCCCAGGTCACCATCAGAGCTGGTGTGTTTGATCTGACTGCTAATACAACAGACACACCAGTCACTTGGGAGGGTGGTCCGACTTCAAATTGAAGGGAAGAACAATTTGCATATCAATCAGGTGATACAGGGGATATAGTTACTATATAGGGCTAGGACGAATGCTGGCTTACTAGCTATAGCTTTGTTGTGTATGCAGAACTATAACATCCACAACTATGACATCATTGAATTGGCCGCCTCACACAAGGGCTGAAGCTTTTACTCAATCAAGAACTAATGCTTCAAAGCTTCATTGAGTATGAAGAACTATAAGGTTCACTACTATGACATTGTGAAAAGTGGCCACTTTGCACCAAGGTTGAAGCATTTAGCTACTCACTCAAAATTATAATGATTAGAGATGTAATGTCAAAGGAACAAAGTGTAGTAAGACCACTAATTCACTGTACTTGATGTAACAAAGAAAGGATTTAGCTAAAAGGCAGAAATGAAGCTTCAAGTAGTGAAAAAACCTTCGAACATCCAGGAAGCTTTGAGTAGTGGTGAAGCGTCAAAGCTTTGTCTCATGCAGTCCTAATGATCAAAGTTAGATTACACTAGCATTATCAGCCGTGACATCTGGAAAAGGCTTATGACAATTCTGAAGGGTGCACTAGTCTGTAGAGGATTTTAAGGGAATATGCAGTGGAGGGCTGGGGGAGGGGAGGAGGCTTCTGAAATCCATAAAGCACTGTACAAAGGCAGTAAGGCCTGTGCAAGGGTAGAGTGGAGCTGGTAGAAGAGTTTGTTATGGAGTAATGATCTACAGCAGGGGTGTCCTGTGTCCCTTGGTTATCCAGTGTCTACCTGGGCAGAGGACTGAGGCTGTGGTGGAGTTAACGTTACAGGGAGGAGCTAGACTACTGCCTCATTCAGATCTTAATAGAACTGAATGACATGATTAGCTGCTACACAGTTAACTCACCACAAGTAGGTACACTTGGACTCCACATTCTATCGGCCATGCAAGTTAAAGTGTTGCTCCCTTGCAGGGTGTAGCCTGTATTACAGCTGTAGGTCACTGTGGACATGAAGGTTGTATTGAAGGTACCACGTTGGCCATTAGCAGGAGCATCAGGAGGGGTCCCACAGGAAATAGCTGCAGCAGGGTGAAAGAGGTAAATTAAACAATCAGCCTTACAGTAGAATTAGATTCTAAGTATCTTCCACTTAGTGGTATCTGGCATTATACTACTAGGATGCTGCTTGATAGTATGAGTGCAGTACCATCTTTGAAGGTTTGCTGTTGCAGAGTTAACTCACGATCACAATCTGGTGGACTTGCACTCCACTGTCCATTTGTCATACAAGTGACAGTTCTGTTTCCTACCGGCATGTAGCCTGGTTGACAAGTGTATGTCACTGTGGACCCAGAGATATTGGGTGGATTACCATTAGCATTAGCATCAGGAGGGGCCCCACAATCTGCAGCAGGGTCGGTAATAGGTGGGAAAGAAACTGAAAGAGTCATTACAACTGGCAGTGGAGACCTAGGGGTGAGATTCAGTAAGAATGAGACGGAGTGTGAACTGTGAAGAGGAAAGGGTTGACATAGCAGCAACATCAGTGGGGACTTAATGAAAGTGATTAGTGGGAGGAGGAAGATTACAGTACACACTTGATTAGTGGTACCAATACCCTAGTGTATAAATGAGAGGTGTGGATGTTGAAGGCTTACAAAATATGGGACTGTTAGCAATACTGGCAGTTTTGAGGAGAATGGTGTATGTAGCAGATTGGACTGTGTGCAAACTACAGAGACAAAGACAGTATTAAAGTATGAAGCAGTGGCAGCACAGTTGGAGAGGGTAGAAGAATTGGTAAAGGAGAACCAGAATGTAAAGTAATGAGAAGACGCACAAGTGGCAGGAAAGAGACACAGAGGGTCAAGAAACTGAAGGAGCATTGGAAATGGAATGGAATCAGTATTATATAGTGACTTCGCTCAAAATAAAACCATGCAACTGCGAACATCTGGTTAGTCCATTACGTGTACATTGCAATAATTATACAATAGGTGGCCATTCTATACAGATGATGTCAGCGGAATCTGTTTTTGATAGACCTCTCACACACTCTGCCCACGGGGCATCCATCAAAACAAGATCCAGCTCCAAAGCCACAAGACTAGTCTACGAGATTTAGAATTAGAATAAACACACCCATTACTACGGCATTCTAGCCATTACAGAGTGAACTCACTACTGCAAGTAGGTACACTTGGACTCCACTGTCTATTGGCCATGCAAGTTAAAGTGCTGTTCCCTAGCAGGGTGTAGCCTGTATTACAGCTGTAGGTCACTGTGGACATGAAGGTTGTACTGAAGGTACCACGTTGGCCATTAGCAGGAGCAGCAGGAGGGGTACCACAGTCAATAGCTGCAGCAGGGTCATGAGTGTGAAAGTTGCAGATTCAACACAGTCGACCCTTACATTAGAAATAGAATCTGTCTACTACTGACAATACTGTAGTGGTGCTCCAGTACACTATCAGGATGCTACTTTACAGTACTGGTGCAATACCACCAGCTGACAAAAGTATGCTGTTGCGGAGTACACTCACGATTACAATCTGGTGCACTTGCATTCCAGTTTCCATTTGCCAAACAAGTGATATATCTATCTCCTTCCCGCATGTAGCCTGATTGACAAGTGTATTTCACTGTGGACCCAAAGGTTGTAGTGGTGTACACAGGTGGATTACCATTAACATGAGCAGCAGGAGGGGTCCCACAGTCAACTGCAGCAGGATAGGTAATAGGTGGGAAAGAACCAGAGCAGTCATTACAGCAGCAATGGAGACCTAGGGGTGAGATTCAGTAAGAATGAGATGGAGTGTGAATTGTGAAGAGGAAAGGATTGACATAGCACCAACATCAGTGGGGACATAATGAAAGTGATTAATGGGAGGAGGAAGATCATAGGCCAAGATCACAGTACATAGTGACACAGTATTGATGGTAACTGTGGTACTAGACATAATAAAAATTTTCTACAAAAATTGTAAGGATGTAGGGAAGGCATTAAAAGGACAGAAACAAGTAAAGGCTGTTTCACATTAGAGCATCAACCATGGTCCTTACATGCAAGAGTGTCGCACCATGTAGTCCTACACCCTTGAATGTAGGGACGATGGTTAATGCCCCACTGTGTAACAGCCTTTATTTGTTTCTGTCCTTATTATGCCATCCATGAATGACCTGCAAATACTCTGGCCACACTGAATTGGACATGGTTGGGTGCACACAGACATTGTTCAAAGAAGGCCTTGGGACTCCAGAAACACTAAGTGTATTGGGTATTAGACTTCAAGTACATGCTGATGGTGATTGTGCATGGTGGAGAGGAAGGCAGGAGAAACTCAGTGGATGCCCGCAACTCGGCCAAACAAATTTTTGTACATCAAAAGGATGGATCAATAGTGGAACAAATGGGTTGGGTGTGTGGAGAGAGCAATACACATGGGTGATTTTAAGACTACAATATGAACTGTTAAAACATCTTTCAGCCAACTCAAAATTGATAAAGTAGTCTCCCAATATTGGGGGTAAACGGGATCATCAAGACAGCTAAGGAAATGCCCTAGTTGGGGCATTGCACTTCTGTCAACAGGATAGAGAGTTTTTGGATTGATCCTGGCAACCTAGGTGACTGCTCCATGGAACACGCTGTCCCTCAAGGTGCCTGAGATACAGTGTCACAAGTGGCACTTGGTGCATGGACTGCACCTATATAGGCAGAACACTATAAACTGCTTGAAAACTCACTAGGATCCATGAACACAGCCATCGAGAAATTAGCCTTTGTTTTGCAGAAGTTCAGTTATGAAGACCATTGACAGGGAGGTAAACTCCACTGGTAACACTCAGCTACATTATGACATGGCCTTCAACTACCTGGGAAGCACTATCTCCTCTGAAAATGACATGTCTGTTGAGTATATACCATAGGAGGATCGGCCTGGCACAGAGCCACAATCATGCAAATCATGTTTTGGCCCAATGAAGGCAGTGTGAGTGTTGGCCAACGCTACCAAGTCAGGATAGCAAGATAAAGTTCAAGGGCATGACTAGCACAATAAGAAGACCAAAGAAAGCAGCGCAACTGTGCTGCATGAACCTACTGGGGTCATACTGGACATCACTGAGTTTGATTTGAAGACTCAAGCAGCTACGGTACAAGATGTAATGTGCAAGGATGTCGAGCTTAAGAACTGTCATGAAGATAGAGAGGGCAATGACAGAACTCTATACAATAGTTGATGACATGCATGGCTAAAAAGGTGAAGCAACTGCAACAAGTACACAATTCCCAGCCAAATAACGAGCCACCATCTCCACCTCCGCCATCCTCCCAGCACATTGAAATGCCTGCTCCGGATCCACCACTACCAACCACCCAGCTGAACAACCAAATGCCACCACCTCCGCCATACTCCCAGCAGACTAAACAGGGAATGCCTCTACTATTGCCATCTACTCTGTTGAGATACAGACACCACTGAGTCAACTCCTACACCACCTTCTACCCTGTATGGTTAAAAGCCCATATACTGCACCCCTACTGCAAGACCAAGGACTCTACCAGCCCTCTACATTTTTCAGTATCCAGGAGCAAATCTTGAGTTGCTGCCTTTCTACTGTAAGTATCCATCTCCAGCTGGCAATTCACTATTGGATATACTAATGACATGTGTGATTGCCACAACAAATCTCAGATGTGGTGAACTGCCTTCATCTGAGATCATTTGGGCATCAACCTATTGGCAATATTCTGCTAAAATACTCCAGCCTGAGGGTGGAATGCCAAATAGGAAAGCTAGATGTAAAGCTGCCACAGGAAGCCATTACTGGTAACTTAGTTTCGGAGCAATGCACCCCTAGAGGCTGGAACAATCTGCCAGCCCTGCCACAGGTGGAGCTGAACATGTTGAAGCTAGGTTACATTATTTTGGAAGTTCTATACTTTTCTGGGTTCATGCAGAAGATCGAGTTTGAAGGAAAACAGACTACCACCCAGGTGGTCTGGCACAGGCATGTAAGATACTTGGGAAGATGTGAACACTGGCAGAGTGCTGCATTATCTGTTTTGTACCAGTGCATAATCTTGTTACATTCACATTTATTTGCTGTTGCTAGGTGGTTGCTAAGTAGATTGAGTAACTTTAAAGTGCTACTCGTTGTGAGAAGTGACAGTTTCCCATCAGACAGTGAATATATCTCATTGGAGTGCACAAATATGTAATTGGGTTCAATAAAATATGTAATCAGGTTCAGTGTGATTCAATCAATAGCAGCAACATTAATATGGTTGGGTGTAGAATATCTATTGTGCTGCTGTATAGTTTTCAGTCATGGAAAAGGCACAAAAAGCCTCATCCCACTGGAAGCACTCAGCAAACTGCTTACTGGTGTTCTACCAATCTACCGTACTACAGCTTTCAAAGTTTGTGCATCAAAGATGGCCAATTCTTCCGCATGATAAGACTGAAAGACATCACAGGCAGCTAGCTAGCTATCGAACAAACATAGAGACCCAGATTATGCTCTATTCTGCTGGCAGCTGATCACTGATCCATCGTGCTGTCCTACTGTCAGATTCCTCTGAGCCAGCTGGCTCCGTCCGCCTCCATTAATGCTGTTGGGCACATTTCTGCCAATGCATGATTCACCAGCCAAGTCTTGTTGGTGCCTCCAATTGCATTGCAGGAGATAGGCAAGACATCTTCTTCGTAGAAGAACAGGTTTCCGGAGGAGTGGCGTACGGATGTTTCTGCCTGGTTTGCTTGGGTCTACGCTAGTTCTTCTAAACAATAATAATGCTAAGATGGATTCGCCCGTGTTTTCCTATATAGCTCCTTTCTTATTTAGCAAGAAACCAATTAACATTCTCTTTTTCGGTAAATAAAGCACTTATAACACCTTCTTTTCAGGATGCCACTGATTTATAAGCACGGGGCCCGAGGGTGCGAAGCGCCCAAGGGGGGAGTGCACATAAATCAGCGACATCCCTCAAGGTGTTACAACCAGTGCTTATATATTAAAGTATGTATATATAATTATAGCACATGGGATAACATGCCACTTCACATATGCCACATGCATCTGTCTTGAACCATATGGGTTGGAAAGGTCACAGTGGTATCATAGGCGAAACTAACAGTATAACCAGGAGGAAGGACGTGAGGAAGATCAATAATACTGAAAAGAGGCCGGATGGACCAAGTAGCTACAGAGCCCTGAAGAACACCACGTGTAGGGAAGCCAGCAGAAGGTGGTAATGAAGAACATGGCTAAGTAACTTGGGAATGATTCAAAAGATAGCTAGAACTTGAACCAAGACTGAATTGCAGGACTGCATGAGATTGAGATGGCAACGTTTGGATAAGAGGAAAGTGAGGTATTTCCGTAATCTATTAAGTGCCATGCCGTGGAAAACGACGACGCAAGAAGTTCTATCTGTACATATTACGAGTCTTCAACTCTTCCTCGTTCAAACGTAAGGTAAAATGGGGTAAGGTAAACGGGGGTAAGTCCGTAATCTATTGAATTCAATGCCATAGAAAATAACGATGTAAGAAGCTACAGGCGTCCAATCTTGACTAGCAGAGCAACAACTTGTGTGGAGTATCTGTACCTATTATGAGCCTACAACTAGTACTCTTCCTCGTTCAAGCGCACAACCTAGAAGTGTGTCGCCAATTGGAGTGGGGGTAATTCCGTAATTTCAGGAAATTTTCAAAGCACACGAAGATAACTCCGGGAAGTGAAGCTGTGTTGAAGCTATTGCATGCTGTCAAGTAAGCCTCGTGTATTGGCTGCACGACAGTAGCACCGATGTTAGCTATTGATGGAATGCGACTGAAACTTAGAGCATTGTCTATTACCTAAGATTAAGCCGCTTGTAAAAATTCGTATACGGATTTCGGCGCATGCCCGTCAGGCCCACAGAGGAGGCTGGTACTTGTGGTTAGTACTGGAGTGGCAGTGCTATAGTCACAGTTGATCGACGGTGTATTGCAGGACTTCGCCCTTTCCCTTCGCTCCAGCGAAGTGGATTACGGAATTACCCCCGTTTGTCTTATCTTGGAACGCAGGGTAACTTGGAACAAACCTTGTAACAGCGGAACGGGCATTTTTGAAGGCATCCTAGTGCCCTTCCTGACCTGTGCTGCCTGGGCTTCTGGCTTCAGCGAAGTCCTCTACTCGCATCTACAAATGCGGCGATAAACATGAAATACAATATCGTAAACAGATTCTTCAACGCCACCAAGCTATACTGCAAGCCTTGACTATGGTAGTGAACCTCTTCGTGTGGTGGCCGATGGTCGGCCTACGACTGATCGACCCTTATTCAACATCGCGGCATCGTAACTTGTCCTAACCACAACTGTTCCAAATTACCCCATCCGCCATTTTTCTACATGGCTGCAATTTCATTGCCTGTGCGCCTAGAAGCGCGAGCGAAATCCAAGTCTGTTTACTGTCCTGTGACTGGGGAAGGGTAACCTCATGTGTCTACACGTTTTCGGCTATCCAGCTTAATTGGTCTGGGTACGGAGACACAGAAAGGTAAATTTTGTTCCAGTTACCCCGTTTTACCTTACGACCTAGAAGTACGTAGGTCGCTGGTTGAAGTTGGGGTAAGTAATTCCGTAATTTCAGGAAATTTCAAAGCACACGAAGATAACTCCGGGAAGTGAAGTTGTGCCGAAGCTGGAGCATGCTGTCAAGCAAGCATCATGTACTGGCTACACTCCAGTAAGAGCGATGTTATATGGAATGTAACTGAAACTTATAATTAGAGCATTGTCTATCATGTAAGTTTAAACCGCGAGCAAAAATTCGTATACGGATTTCGGCGCATGCTCGTCAAACCCGCAGAAGAGGCTGGCACTTGTGGTAACCACTAAACTTATAATGGTCTAGTCACAGTTGCTCGAAGTTGTATTGCAGGACTTCGTCCTTTCTCTTCGCTCCAGCGAAGCGGAATTACCCCGTTTACATTAGCTGTATTTACCATATCAAAGCTTTTTGAGTTGTCTACGGTAGGCCTAACAAGGGTCAAAATGCATTGCCAAAGGCTCTCACCTTGTGCCTCTACCAGAGCATGATCTGCCAAGAAGTAGGAAAAGGAAGGATAAACACTTATGAGCACCAGGAAGTACCGAACATAGCTACTCATACACATATTCAGATCAGGCTAGATAGCTATACAATGCGAATATCGGTAGGCTCACCTTCCAAAGCACCGAGAAATAGAAGAAAATACGAGACAAGCGAAATCCTCACCATTGTAGCCAGCTATCAGGGGTGTAATAACTACTATGGCTTACGGACTACGGCACGGACTCGATCAACACAAGCCACGCCCAAACAGGATGTTGACACTCCACGTGGCCATATCTTAGCCCATTTGTCCATGCGGCTCGTATGATAGCCCCAGCCATAGACATGTAAAATATCACTTTTCCGCGATAATTTTTATTCGACACGGTGCAACCTATATGCTAGTTAACAAAGTCTTATTGGCTCTCTGCACTAAATCTAAGTGAAGAAGGAAAGTCAGGAAGGGGAGATTGGAGCTGTTGTCTGGTAGCTATGTCCCCAGCGGCGTAATCTTCGGGATCTCGCGGCCAATCCAACAGAAACAATCAACAGTTCTCCAACAAGGAGCTCGAGTTTAAACACTACTGCAGCTAGACACATGCATAATAGCACTTTCCCATGAGATGTTTCAAGATACGTTTGCCTACGTCTTCCTGGCTAGCTGCTGTTAATGGAAAGTAGGAAACGGAAACGCGCGAAGGCAAAATATTGTTTGGAATTGGTGTCATGGCCGCGTCTCTCAGCGGCTTAATCTCCGGTATCCCGGGGCCAATCCGGTATATTAGTGCTGTCAACGATTTTTCGCCGACAAATTCTGTAAGCGATCCACCATAAATTTGTACTAGGACTGCCGCCAGAGGTGGTTGATGATCAGCTCTTCCCTTCGTTGAACAGCAGTCGCCAGGGATGGCAGAGTAGTGATCCTCGTGCCATATGGTCGCGCCCCCACACTCACGAATCCGAGCTAGGGCCATATCCGAGGGCGTAGGGAATGCTATGAAGAGGAGGCCCGGTGTCACGGTTTATTCCATCCCCCCTATTTTGTATCCCCCCGGGTAAAATAAACTAGGATAGTTTATCCCCCAACTTCGAATTTCTGAGTATTTCTTATTAGAAGCGCTTAACAAGAAGTTGGCCCAACTTATAAAATAGCCTCTACACTGTGGCTACCACGGTACCATCTTAAAACAGGTAGTGTTGAAACCTTCAATGATCCATTTCATTTAGTGGGAGGAATAACAGTCCTCAGCTCGCGGGGACATTTGGCAGACTGTTTTGCACCACCCCGGGATCGAATCTCTTCGTTTGAAAGGCAACACAAGGGAAAACATCAAGGTGTATCTTCAAACAGTTTCTGAAATAGTGCATGATGGGCAGCGAGCGGGCCAGTGACTTGAACTACTTGTGGTCAGGGCCTTGCAGTCCAAGCAGTAGAAGGGGCTGGCCACACGAGAATATCCGCCCGGGCAGTAGTCTGGATGTGACGTCATTAACCAATTAACATTCCTTCCCTTACATTCAACAGGTATATTCCCAAATTTGTGAACGTTACACAATCACAAAGTTGGGGCTATTCATCAATCTCGAGTTTCGAGCTCATGCTACAATCCCAAATTTGTGAACGTTGCAACCTTCACAAATTTGGGCTTGTAGCGTGTATGTAACTAGTCCAAACTGGGCCAATGTAGCTACGTGCAAAATGCAAACATTCATGCCAGATTTGTACTATAATTTAGTTGCAATTCACTTGTAAAATCAATTGACATGCACATTTAATTTCATATTCATGCAGGGCACATTGCAAGCAAAGCCTTGGAGAAGCGCAGAAGCACCATTTCTTTTTATACCGCCTCCAGTGAGCTGCAAGAGATGGAGGTTAATACTCTATTATCACCAACAACAGTAGTCGATATGGAATAACCTTGAACAGCTATACAAAACGCTTACATTCATGTTCATCTTTGATTATGTTTAGCAGTTACGTACAGAATTGTAGCAATATGTGTATTATTGATCTAATGTATTCATGAACCTTCTTGCTTATCACTATAACTTGTATTTGATTATGTTCATATGATGAACATTTCAACAAATTGTCTATACAGTTCAGGTAAGTGCATAACACCCGATAAAATGAAGCTTTCAAGGCTGACATTGGCTTAATCAGAAATTAACGATCTACTTCAGAACATGTTTTAACTCTTTTTGGTATGTTTCACTTCGAGGGTTTGTTTTGACATCCATCAACCCTGCTTTGACAAGCAGTTGCTAAGATTCGGACCATTTCATGCTCCTCACATGCTCAGGCTGTAGCGTCGATGTACCTGCACATCGATGTCCACCAGTTTGCGAAACTGCACGCCGTACTGCTACTCAAGCACTTCTGCTCGTTGTAGTAGTGCCCTCTTGACATTCTTCGAGAACCCAGAGGACTGCACAAGCATCCCAGCAAAGGTAGAAGGACAAAAACCTCACCGCGGTCGTCAGGTAACAAGATTGATGTGGTCTTCTGCAAGGACTGCAAAGGAAGTGCAGGGTTCGCAGATATCGTCACGTAACAGTCACTTCTGGTAATGGTAAGCCTCATCCTGCAGTAAGGTGCTTTTTACTAGCTTCTATCAGCACTTCTGTGTCGTTTATCCAACCTTCGGTTACCCGAGGGGATACTTTATACGGGGGGTAAAATAAACTGTGACACCGGGCCATAAGGACCCTGTAGGGAGGAAACATGCCCCCAGTCGATCATGAGTTGCAATATGATGCACGCGCGCCGCACAACCGATGTATTTATTCATTTAACGATAACAAATACTATTCACCCGAAAGTCTCACTTTTGGCGGAGATGGGGACCTACCGGTCAAGTGGCTGGCGAGGGTGCGGTGTGTGATGTTCTGGAGTAAGGTCCTGACCAGCAGAACATATGATGGTCGATTGCTGAGAAGGATAGCTGTGGAAGCAGTGAGGTTTGGTAGAGGTAGTTGGTTTGGTAAGATGAGTGTGTGTTGGGGGCAGTTTGGGTAGAAGGATGTTAATGTGGAAGTACTTAAGGAGTTGTCGGATGTGGAAGTGAGGGAGGTACTGGAGGCCATTACTTGGAGGAAAGTACGGAAGGAATGGGATCAGGAGATGAGACAATGCCGAAGTTGGTGATGCTAAAGATGATTGTAAGGTTGGGAGAGTGGTCGAAGTGTGCAAGAGTGGTGAGAAGGGCAGACAGGAGGATGATGATGAAACTGAGGTGAGGCACGGCAGGTTTTCAAATTGAGACGGGAAGATGGAGGGGGGTGACCAGACAAGAGGAGTGTGTAAGGAATATGACAGTGGTGAAGTTGAAGATGTAGAACATTGGTTGATGAGGTGCGAAGCTTGGAAATCCCAATGAGGACTATTGGAGGTCTGGATAAGACAACACAGTGACAAGGGCAGTACCCAGGATCCCACTGCGTCCCTGCTGTCTGCTGCATGCCACAACTATGAACTGTTATCTATCATTGTATGTATGTGGCATGCAAGGTTCGGGTAAGCTACTGCAGGTTCATGAGTACTCATTTGCCTGTTGTGTGTAAGTGCTGCATGGGGGCATCTGTACATGTGCCCTAGTGCCAATGGGCATGGTGCACTTAAATAATGATTGATTGATTGATTGATTGATTGATTGATTGATACAACAGCTGTGCAGCACACATGCACCGTATAGATTTTATTATATAATTGTGCATACGTACATCCATGCAACAAAAGTCTGGCTTATAATAGCTTTGCGATTTTTCATGCATATGACAAGTCCTGCAATCACTCCCCGTGGGCCATGAGGTCAGCCATATGCACTGGCTGAAACTGAAATCTCAATGCAGGGTCTTTAGTTAGTTTTACAGCAATTTAAATTCAATTTCATGCATCAACCTGAAGTAATAATTTTATATAAACAGTTTGCCCACGAACACTATGCTTTGTTACTGTGAATACAACTCACGGCTATAGGCAGCTATGTGTAATAAGATACAGTTATGGAGACACACATAGTGTAGCTATATTACATCTCAACACAGCGCTGATTACTGCTTGTACACTGCTGCAGCTTAAAATTCAGTCAATTTTCTGCCACAGCCATTTTAGAGGCTGCCACAGGCAGCCCCAGTAGCTAAGCCTCTGTTTGGCTGAGCAGCTACTGCTGTCTGTCACTTTAATAGTAATCTCATATGCATTCTAGCTATGTTTTTCTTACATTACATATGCAGCTTGCAATTAATATTGGGTAAAGCAGTCCTCCAACAACTCAACAGGCTCCATGTTAATCCATGATCAATACTGATACCTAACAATTGACACATTATGCTTTGTCTTCTGTTGTCTCTACCTCCTGTGCTGATGTCTACGTTCATTTGTAGAAAACCCTTATAATTACAAATGATAGACTATATAGTTACAAGGCATAGCTACTAGTATACCAGTAGATTGTATACTGTACACACATGCTTATAATGTATAGCTCAGTAGACCCTGTACATGCATAATTATGCAGTAGGTAGACATATTAGAGTAGAATAGATAATTATACTAATGTTAATGCAAGACTGTACATGTGTGTGTGAATATGAATGTGTGTTGGCCTATCTGTGTTTTTGCATGTGTGCATTTTATGTTTGTGTTCTGTTTGTACGCATTATACTTGTATGCGCATATATACATGTCGTACATATGTTTGTATGTACCAGTGTTGAGTTTCATATAATTGATTGTACATAGG